>PVJD01002724.1:0-190623 GCA_004026545.1 Mormoops blainvillei | reverse complement strand
TAATCATTTCTTCTGTGACAACTTTCCACTCCTGGAACTCATTTGTGCAGACACAAGCCTGATAGAGCTTCTGGGTTTTGTTGAGGCCAATGTTAGCTTACTGGGCACTCTGTCTGTGACAGCCACCTGCTATGGCCACATTGTCTACACCATCCTGCGCATCCCCTCAGCTAAAGAGAGGCAGAAGGCCTTCTCAACCAGTTCTTCTCACATCATTGTTGTGTCTCTCTTCTATGGCAGCTGCATCTTCATGTACATCCGGTCAGGCAAAGGTGGCCAGGGGGAGGACAGAAACAAGGTGGTGGCCTTGCTCAATACTGTGATGACCCCTGTGCTTAACCCCTTCATTTACGCCCTAAGGAACAAACGGGTGAAGCAGGTGTTTAGGGAGAAAATGAGCAAGCTCCTCTTAAAAAGATGAGCTGGACCTGAGGAAGGGGGAAAGTTGTCTCCTTACTTCTGCAAATGCGATTCCTGTCCTGAACTCCATGAACTATCCCCTCTGAGACAGTTTCTTACCATGTGCCCTAATCTACAGTGCTTTCTCACATGTGTCATTAGTGACTTGTGCTATCTTGTCAGAGAGTACAGAGAACTCAGAATACCATTACTATATCTCCTGTGTCTTAATGTTTCTGATGTTAGCCTGTATCTGAGTTTCTTAATCTTACCTCATTTTTTGATATATTTTTATTTACTGTTTATTTATTTATTTATTTATTTATTGGGTCCATATGTTCTTTCAAATTAGTGTTTTGAGTGTCTTTGTATATATTCTCAGAAGTGGAATCACTGGGTCATAGACAGTTCCATTTTTTATTTTTTGAGGTAAATCTATCCTGCCTTCCACAGTAGCTGCACTAATCTGCTCTCCCACAAACAGTACAAGAGGATTCCCTTTTCACCACATCTTCTCCAACTGTTTGTTGATTTATTCATTATAGCCATTCTGTTGTTTTAATTTGCATTTCTCTGATACGTAGTGATGCTGAGCATCTTTTCATATGCCTATTGGTCATCTGTTTGTCCTCTTTGGAGAAGTGTCTATTCAGGTCCTTTGTCCATTTTTTAACTGAATTGTTTGGGGTTTTTGGTGTTGAGCTGTGTAAGCTCTTTACAAATGTTGGATATTAACCCCTTATCAGATAGATCATTGGCGAATATGTTGTCCCATTTGGTGGGTCGTCTTTTCATTTTGTTAATGGTTTCCTGTGCTGTGCAAAACTTTTTAGTTTGATGCAGTCCCATTTGTTCATTTTTTCTTTTGTTTTCCTTGCCTGAGGAGATATAGCAGAAAAATTATGGTTACGAGAAAAGTCTGAGATTTTACTGCCAATGTTTTCTTCTAGGATTTTTTTTTATTGTTTTTCAGTTACAGCTGTCCTATTTTTTCCCCATGGCTCTCCCCTATCCCCACCCCCCACTCCCACAGTCAATCCCCCCACATTGTCTGTGCCCATGAGTCCTCTATTCATGTTCCTTTGCTTGTTCCTTGCCCTTCTTTCCCCCATTTTTACCCTCCTCCCTCCCCTCTGGTCACTGTCAGTTTGTTCTTTATTTCCAAATCTCTGGTTCTATTTTTCTCATTTGTTTGTTTGGTTGATTAAGTTCCACTTATAGGTAAGATCATATGGTATTTGTCTTTCACCACCTGGTTTATTTCACCTAACACAATGCTCTCCAGTTCCATCCATGCTGTCACAAAGGGTAGGAGTTCCTTGTTTCTTTAAACAATCCAATTTAAAATATGAGCAGAGGCCCTGAGCAGACACCTCTCTCAAGAAGACATACAAATGGCCAACAGATATATGAAAAGATGTTCAACTTCACTAGCTATTAGGGAAATGCAAATCAAAACTACCTTACCACCTTGAGATACCACCTTACACCTGTTAGAATGGCTATTATTAACAAGACAGGTAATAACAAGTGTTGAAGAGGTTGCGGAGAATAAGGGACCCTCATTCACTGCTCATGGGAACATAAACTGGTACAGCAAGTATAGAAAACAGTACAGTGGTTCCTCAAAAAATTAGGAATAGAATTACCATATGACTCAGCAATCCCTCTTCTGGGTGTCTACCTGAAAAACTCAAAAGCATTTATTCACAAAGGTATATATGCACCCCTATGTTCATTGCAGCCTTGTTTACAGTGGCCAAGACATGGAGACAAACAAAGTGTCTTTTGATAGAAGATTGGATAAAGAAGAAGTGGTACATATACACAATGGAACACTACTCAGCCATAAGAAAAGATGAAATACTGCCATTCATAAAAACATGGATGGGTCTTGAGAATATTATGCTAATTAAAATAAGTCACTCAGAAAAAGTTAAGAACCATATAAATCTACCCATATGTGGGATATAAAACTGTAACTCATAGACACAAACGGGCAACAGTATGGTGGTTACCAGAGGGAAGGGAGTAGAAAGTAGTAAAGGGTAAAAGGAGCCAAATATATGATGACAGAAGGTGATCTGACTTGCGGTGGTGGGCACACAATGCAATAGACAGTTCATGAATCATAGAAATGAATACTTGAAATATATTTGACCCTATGAACCAGTATCACCCCAATAAATGTGATAAAACTTAAAAAAATAAAAATAAATAAAAATCATAAAACAGTTACGAACAAAAATTAAAGAACGGAAATAAATATCCATTTGAATTAATTTTTTAAAAAAGAAAAATTGCTTAACTTGATTAGTAATCATGGAAAGGCACATTAAGAACTACACCCACCAAAATGGTTAAAACTTAAAAGATTGAAAAAAAAGAAAAATCTGAAACTTTAAGAAAAGAAAAAGAAAAAGATGGACAATACCAAGTATTGACAAAAACTAGAGCAATGGGAAGTTTGATGTACTACTTAAGAGGCATAAATTGGTACAATCCTTTAGAAAATTATTTAGAAATTTCTAAATTTCTAAATTTATGAGTATGTTAAACATACTCATAACATCTAAAGCATCAGTTCTACTCCTACCTATATACTCAGCAGAAAGATACAGATATGTGCCCCCAAAAAACATGTACTGGAATGCTTTTAGAAGCACTATTTGAAAGAGCTGAAAAGCAGTAACAAGCCAAATGTCAATCAACAAGAGAATGGATAGACATATTGTGCTGTGTTTGTATAATGGACTCTGTTGTTTCTACTAGAATGGGAATAAACTATTTCTGCAAGCAACTATATGGATGAATCTCACAAATATGTTAGCCAGAAAAAGCCAGTTTGCATACTATATGACTCCATTTATATAAAGTTCAACAACAGGCAAAATTTATGGTTCTAGAAGTAAGAATAGTGCTTTATTTTGGAATGAGAGAGTGGTGATTCAGAGAAGATGGAAAATTTCTGGGTTGTTGATCATACTCTATTTAGAGTGGTGAGTAATTCAGAAGAGGCAAAAGTCAAGCTTATGGGTTGTTGATAATACTCTGTTTCTTGACTTGGGCACTGAGTACATGAAATGTGTCATTTTGTGATCATTCACTGAATGCACACATGATTAGTTCACTTTTATGCATGCATGTTCTACTTCAACAAAAAAAAATCTAGTTTATCTTTTAAAGGAAAAAAATGGTTCTTATATTGAGCATAAATATCCGAGAAATTTTTGATAAAGCCCATGATATTATATTGACTCTCCTGATGCTTTTGGACATTCATGACCATAGAAAATAGGTTACATTTTGTGTTTTTTTGTTTTTGTTTTTTTTGTTGTTGTTGTTCTATGAGCTTTATGGTTTTCGGTCTTATGTTCAAGCCTTTAATAAAGTTTTAGTTGATTTTTGTGAGTGGTATAAGATAAGGGTTCAGTCTCATCGTTTTCTTTTTAAGATTTAGTTTTTTCATTCTTAGAGAGAGGGAAAGGGAGAAAGAAAGAGAAGGAGAGAAACATCGATCAGTTGCCTCTTGCACCCCAACCAGGGACCAAACCTGCAACCTAGACACATGCCCTGACTGGGAATCAAACCAGTAACCCTTCAGTTTGCAGAACAATGCCCAACCAACTGAGCCACTCCAGTCAGGGTCATTCTCATTGTTTTGAGTGGGGTTATTAGTTTTTCCAACACCATTTACTGAAGAGACTGTTTTTTCCCTTGTTGTATATTTTTAGCTCTTTTGTTGAAAATTAATTGACCATATATGCATGAGTTTATTTCTGGGCTTTCTAGTTTGCTCCATTGATCTATGTCTCTGTGTTTATGCCAAGGCTATACTGTTCTGATTACTCTAGCTTTATAATATAATTATAATGCCTTCAGCTTCGTTCTTCTCAATGTTGCTTTAGTTATTCTGGTCTTTTATGGATCCATACAAATTGTGGGATTGTTTTTTTCTATTTGTGTTTTTAAAATGCCATTCAAATTTTATAGGGATTGCTTGGAATTTGCAGATTGTTTTGTGTAGTATGGACAGTTTAACAATATTAATTCTTCTAATCCATTAACACACAATGTTTTTCGATTTATTTGTGTCTTCTTCAGTTATTTTCATCAATGTCTTATAGTTTTCAGGGTACAGATTTTTCATCTCCTTGGTTAAATGCATTATTTATCATTCCACTTACATAAAATTATAGAAAATGCAAACTAAACTAAAATGATAGGAAGCAGATTAGTTTTGTCTTGGCTTGAAGATAGAGGGAAAGATGAATTACAAACAAGTATGAGGATATTTTTGTGGTAATAAGAATTTTATTATCTTCGTTTCAAGATGGTTTAATCAATACATACACATATTAAAGCTCATCAAATTGTATACTTGAAATAAGTGCATTTTTGTATGTCAAATTTATATCACTAAATATTTTTTTATCTCAATTTTCAGGCTAACATGCAGCCTGGATACAGCTGAAGGGAGAATATATGAACTCAGAGTAGTTGTGAAGAGATTATCCAGAATTCAGTGCAGCAATATAGAGACATTAAATGTAAAAATGGTTTGAAGATGGCAGCATAGGTGAACATAGCTCACCTTCTTGCCCAACCACATCAAAATTACAACTAAACTATAGAACAACCATATTCAGAACCATCAGAAGTTGAGCTAAATGGAAGTCCTACAACTACAGAATTAAAGAAGAAACCATGTTGAGACTGGTAGGAGGGACAAAGATGCTGAATGAGCTGGTTTCATACCCACATACAGCAGGTGAAAATCGGGAGAGATCTCTCAGGAACACGAGGTTCCAGCCCCACACTGGGCCCACCAGCCCAGAATTCCAGTGCCAGGAAGATAAGTCTCCATAACTTCTGGCTGTAAAAGCCAGGGGGGATTGAGGCTGGAAGACAGAAACTGCTGGAATTCTGACAAATCCTCTTAAAGGGCCCAAGCATAGACTTACTCAGACTCACTCCCACTGAGCTCCAGTCCTGCAACAAATTGAAAGCCATCAAGGACACACATGGAGGAACTGAACTGTCTGACATCAGGGCAAGAGCTGGGGGTAGGAGGGACAGCTTTCTCCCATACAGAAGTGCTGGCAGAAGCCATTGTTCCTTTTCTGAGCCCTCCCCCTACAGAGCCATAGCGCCAATAGGCAGGTGCCATATCTGAGACTCCATCAACCTGGATCACACTGCTTGTTCCACCCTGGTGATTCCCTGAGTCCCTACCCCACCCAACCTTCAGGCCCACCCAAGCTGTTTCCAGTGGCTTTTCCGTATTAATGGCTTGACTTGTCCCATGCTTCAGATTTTCTTAAATTCTCTCAAATAAGTAACATCTGGTTTTAGCATCCCCATACCTCTTGCTAAGGGGCCCCAGGCCCTGCACTAGCAGTAGCTGGCCTTGGTTCACAGCTTGGCCCCTCCTGGGCACCTCCAAGCCCAGCACAAGTAGCAACCATTTGAAGACCGCTTTGTAGACAATGCTGTATGACCCTGGACAGAACACGGGCAGTGGCTGACCTTGGATGTGCCAACAGCAATCTAGGTTCAACTAGAATAGGAGGGTGCACATGCTGACACAGTGGGCACATCTTGACTACCCAGCTTGGGTAATATGAGAGGCTATGCCACTGGACCCTATAGGACACCTATTACTTTAAGCCACTCTATGAAGCCTGGGAGACATAGAAGTTCTACCTAAGACATAAAAACGAATACAGGGAGTCTGCCAAAATGAAAAGGCAAAGAAACATCACCCAAATGAAAGAACAGAACTCCAGAAAAAGAACTAAACAAAATGGATGCAAGCAAGCTACTAGATGCAGAGTTCAAAACACTTGTTATGTGGATACTCAAGGAACTTAGTGAGGACCTCAACGGCATAAAAAAGATCCAGTCAAAAATGAAGCATACACTAATTGTAATACAGAACAATTTATAGGGAAACAACAGTAGAGTGGATGAAGCTGAGAATCAAATTAGCAATTTGGAACATACGGAAGCAAAAAACAACCATTCAGAACAACAAGAAGAAAAAAGATTCCAAAAAAATGAGGAGAGTGTAAGGAGCTTCTGGGACAACTTTGAGTGTACCAACATTTGTATCATAAGGGTGAAGAAGGAGAAGAGAAAGAGCAAGAAATTGGAGACATATTTGAAAAGTAATGAAAGAAAATTTCCTTAACTTGCTGAAGGAAATAGACATACAAGTTCAGGAAGCACAGAGACTCCCAAACAAGACAGGCCTGAAGAGGCTCACTCCAGGACATATCATAATCAAACTGCCAAAGGTTAAATACAAAAAAAAGAATTTTTTTAACTTTTTATTTTTTATTTTTTTATTAAATCATGTTTTTTATTGTCATTCTATTACAGCTGTCCCAATTTATCCCCCTTTGCCCTCCTCCACCCATCCCATCTACCACTCCCAGTGTGGTAAATAGTCAATTACCACACTGCTGTCCATGTCCGTGGATCATTCATACATGTTCTTTGTCAGGTCCCTTCCCCTTCTTTCCACCACTATCTTCCTCTTTCCTCCCCTCTAGTCACTTTAAGTCTTTTCCATGTTTCCATGTTTATGGTTCTATTCTGTTCATTGGTTTATTTTGTTCATGAGATTCTTCTTATAGGTGAGATCATATGATATTTGTCTTTCACTGACTGGCTTATTTCACTTAACATAATATTCTCCCGTTCCATCCATGCTGTCAAAAAAGGTAGGAGTTCCTTCTTTTTTCTGCTGTGTAGTATTCCATTGTGTAAATTTACCAGTTTTTTTATCCACTCCTCTACTGGAGGGCACTTAGGTTGTTTCCAGTACTAGGCTATTGTAAATAACACTGCTATGAAAATAGGGGTGCATAAGTTCTTTTGAAATGGTGATTTGGGATTCTAGGGTATATTTCCAGCAGTAGAATCACTGGGTCAAAAGGCAGTTCCATTTTTAGCTTTTATAGTAAGTTCCATACTGTTTTCCACAGTGGCTGCACCAGTCTGTATTCCCACCAACAGTGTACTAGGGTACCCTTTTCTCTGCATCCTCACCAGTACTAGTTGTTTGTTGATTTATTAATGATGGTCATTCTGACAGGTATGAGGTGATATCTCATTGTGGTTTCAATTTGCATCTCTCTGATGGCTAGCGATGTTGGGCATCTTTTCATGTGTCTATTGGCAATCTGTTTGTCCCCTTTGGGGAAGTGTCTATTCAGGTACTTTGCCCATTTTTTAATCAGGTTGTTTGTCTTCCTGGTACTGAGTCATGTGAGCTCTTTATATATTTTGGAGATTAAACCTTTGTCTGATGTATCATTGGCAAATATATTCTCCCATACAGTCTTTTCATTTTTCATTTTGATGATGGTTTCTTTAGCTGTGCAGAAGATTTTTAGTTTGATGTAGTCCTATTTGCTTATTTTTCCCTTTATTTCCCTTGCCGTAGGAAATATATCAGCAAAAATATTAGTATGTGGGATATCTGAAACCTTCCTGCCTGTTTTCCTCTAGGACTTCTATGGTCTCATGACTTATATTTAAGTCTTTTATCCATTTTGAGTTTTCTGGTGTATGGTCAGTTGGTGGTCTAGTGTCTTTTTTTTTTTTTGCATGCAGTTGTCCAGATCTTCCAACACCATTTATAGAAGAGGCTAGCTTTACTCCATTGTAATCTTATGCCTGCTTTGTCAACCATTAATTGACCATAAAGACCTGGGTTTATCTCAGGTTTCTCTATTCCATCCAACTGATCTATGTGTCTTTTCTTATGCCAGTGCCAGACTCTTTTGATTACAGTGGCCTTATAGTATACTTTGATATTGGGTATTGTGATCCATCCAACTTTGTTCTTCTTTGTCAAGATCGCTGAGGCTCTTCAGGTTCTTTTTGGGTTCCACATTGATTTTTGTAGTATTTGTCCTAGATCTGTGAAATATGTCATTGGTATTTTAATAGGAATTACATTGAATCTATAGATCGTTTGGGGTAGTACGGACATTTTAATGCTATTAATTCTTCCAATCCATGAACACAGTATATGCTTCCATTTATTTGTATCTTTCTTAATTTCTTTCTTCAGCGTTCTACTCTTTTCCAAGTACAGGTCTTTTATCTCCTTGGTTAAATTGTTTCCTAGGTACTTTATTTCTCTTGTTGCTATAGCAAATGGGATTTTTTTTCTTAGCTCCTCTTTCTGACATTTCATTGTTGGTGTACAAAAATGCCACTGATTTCTGAATATCGACTTGTATCCCACTACTTTGCCAAATTCACCTATTAGGTTGAGTAGTCTTTCAGCAGACACTATAGGATTTTCCATGTATACTATCATGTCTTCTGCAAATAATGACAGTTTTACTTCCTCCTTTCCAATTTAGATGCCTTTTATTTCTTTTTCTTGTCTGATCTCTGTGGCTGGAACTTCCAGTACTATGTCAAATAAGAGTAGTAAAAGCAGACAACCTTGTCTTGTTCCTGCTCTTAAGGGAAGAACTTTTAGTTTTTGACAATTGAGTATAATATTGGATGTAATTTCCCATATATGGCTTTTATCATGTTGAGGTATGCTTTTTTGAGCATTTGAGCATTTTTTATCAGAAATGGGTGCTGGATTTTATCAAGTACTTTTTCAGCATCTATTGATACGATCATGTGATTTTTGCTCTTCATTTTGTTTCTGTGGTGTATTACATTTATTGATTTTCAAATATTATACCATCCTTACATCCCTGGGATGAATCCCACTTGATCATGGGGTATGATCTTTTTAATGTATTGCTGAATCTGGATGCCAGCATTTTGTTGAGGACTTTACCATCTGTGTTCATCAGAGATATTGGCCTCTAGTTTTCTTTCTTTGTTGTGTCTTTATCTGGTTTTGGAATTAGGATGATACTGGTCTTGTGAAAAGAGCTTAAGAGTCTCCCCTCTTCTTGGATTTTTTGGAATAGCCTGAGAAGGATAGGGGTTAGCTCTTCTTTGACTGTTTTGTACATTTCACCTGTGAAGTCCTCTGGTCAGGGTTTTTGTGTGCTGGGAGTTTTTTATTACTGCTTCAATTTCACTAGTTATTATTGGTATATTCAGGCTTTCTGCTTCTTCTTGATTCAGTTTTGGCAGATTGTATGTTTCTAGACATTTGTCCATTTCACCCAATTTTTCCAATATCTTGACATACAGTTGTTCATAGTAATTTCTTACAATCCTTTGTATTTCTGTGGTATTGGTTGTAACTTCTCCTCTTTCATTTCTGATTTTATTAATTTGGGTCCTCTCTCTTTTTCTCTTGATGAATCTGATTAAACGTTTGTCCATTTTGTTTATCTTTTCAAAGAATCAATTCCTGGATTAATCGATACTTTGAATTATTCTTTTAGTTTCTATGTCATTTAATTCTGCCCTGATCTTGACTATTTCCTTCTTTCTACTTGCTCTGGGCTTTGTTTGTTGTTGTTGTTTCCCTAGTTCTTATAGATGTAGGATTAAGTTGTTTATTTGAGATTTTTCTATCTTCTTTAGGTAGGTCTGTATTGCTATGAACTTCCCTCTCAGGACTGCCTTTGCTGTATCCCATAGGCTTTGGGTTGTTTTATGTTCAGTTTCATTTGTTTCCAGATACTTTTTGATTTCTTACTTGACCTCATTGTTGACCCATTCATTATTTAATAACATGTTATTTAGCCTCCATGTATTTGAATGTTTTTGAGTTTTTTCCTTGAGGTTGGTTTCTACTTTCAGTCCATTGTAATCTGAGCATATGCTTGATATGATTTCAATTTTCTTGAATCTGTTGAGGTTTGTTTTGTGTCCTACCATGCAGTATATCTTTGAAAGTGTTCCATGTGCATTTGAAAAGAATGTATATTTTGTTACTTTGAGGTGAAAGGTTCTGTATATCAATTAAGTCCATTTGATCTAGAGTATTGTTCAGTGCCACAATATCCTGGTTGATTCTTTGTTTGGAAGATCTATCCATTGTTGACATCGGGGTGTTAAAATCCCTTATGATGACTGTGTTGTCAATATCTCTCTTGAAGTCCTTCAAGATTTTCTTTATATATTTAGATGTGCCTATGTTGGGTGCATATATGTTTACAAGGATTATATCCTCCTGTTGGACTATTATCCTAAGTATTATATAGTGACCTTCTTTCTCCCTTTCTATGGCTTTTGTTTGAAGCCTATTTTGTCTGATATAAGTATTGCTACCCCAGCTTTGTTTCTGTGTCTATTTGCTCAGAATATTTTTTTCCATCTCTTCACTTTCAACCAGTATAGATCTTTTGTTCTGAGTTGGGTGTCTTGCAGACAGCATATATGGGGGCCATGTTTTATTATTCATTCAGCTACCCTATGTCTTTTAATTGGAGCATTTAATCCACTTACATTTAAGATTATTATTGGTAGATACTTATTCATTGTCATATTCCCCGATGTATCTCTCTCTCTCTCCCCCCCTCCCCCCCCACCATCTCCTCCTTTATATAGCAGTCCATTTAGCATCTCTTGCAGTGCTGGCTTGGTGGAGATGTACTCTTTTAGCCTTCTTTTGTCTGGGAAACTCTTTATTTTACCTTCCTTTTTAAATGAGAGCCTTGGTGGGTAGAAGAGTCTTAGTTGTAGGTCCTTGCTTTTCATTACCTAGAATATTTTGTGCCAATCCTTTCTGGCTTTTAGTGTGTCTATTGAGAAATCAGCTGATAGCCTTATTGTTACTTGTATGTTACTAGCTGTTTCTCCCTTGTATGTTACTAGCTGTTTCTCCCTCATTGCCTTTTAGATTCTCTCTTTGTCTTTAAAATTTGTCATTTTAATTATGGTGCATCTTGGAGTAGGCACCTTTGGGTTCATCTTGATTAAGACCCTCTGTGCTTCCTGAACTTCTATAATTTTTCCCTCATCAAGTTAGGGAAGTTTTCTGACATTATTTTTTCAAACAGGTTTTCTATCCCTTACTCCTTTTCTTCTGCTTCTGATATACCTTTGATGTGAATGCCGTTATGTTTCATATTGTCCTGAAGCTCCCTTAAACTGTCCTCATTCTTTCTGAGTCTTTTTTAGTTTTGTTGCTCTGTGTATTTCTTTCTACTTTATCTTCCAGCTCTCTGATTCAGTCCTCTTTTTCATCTAGCCTGTTTTTGATTCCATCTAGTTTATTTTTCATTTCAGATATTGTATTCTTCATTTCTTCCCAGTTCCTATTGTTTCTATGTCCTTTTTCATGCTGCTATATTTCCCATTAAGTTCCTTGTAGCTCCCATAAAGTTCCTTGTAGTTCTCACTGAGTTCCTTGAGCAGCCTTATAACCATTATTTTGAATTCTACATCTGATAGATCGCATGCCTCAATTTCATTTAGCTCTTTTTCTGGGGATTCCTCCTTTCTTTTTCATTGGGGGTTATTTCTTTGTCTCCCCATTTTAGGTGACTCCTTTTGTTTGTTTCTGTGTCTCAGGTTGTTCTGCTTTGCCTGGCTGTTTTCATGGGGAGAACTATGTTTTATGAGTCCTGTGGGACTCAGTGATACAGTCTTTTTGATCTCCTGATCTAGATGCTCTAGGGTTGCCCTTTATTTAGTTTACGTGGGTCTGGTATTATACTTGGGCTTTGATTATTGGTGGCTCATTTGCTGGTGGGTTCTCCCTTCCCATGGTGGGTTCTCCCCTCCAGGGGTTGTGACTCTGACTGGGAGTCACAATCCCTGCCACATCTTGTATGCTGTTGAACAGGTGCTGGTTAACAAAACAATACTACCCAGAAAACCAAACCCACACCAGCAAATATACCCATCTACAACTTCAGCAATATGGACAGCAAATGAGCAAAGATTAACAAAGGTGGAGAGATAGTAAGAATATCATAAGATAAGGCCCTGGCTGGTTTGGCTCAGTGGATTGTGTGCCTGCCTGCGAACCAAAGGGTCGCCAGTTCTATTCCCAGTCAGGGCACATGCCTGGGTTGCGAGCCAGATCCCCAGAAGGGGGTACACAAGAGGCAACCATACATTGATGTTTCTCTCTCTATCTTTCTCTCTCCTTTCCCCTCTCTAAAAAATAAATAAATAAAATATTTTTAAAATATATTATAAGATAGGAAAAAGGAATATGAGATAACTAAAGGAGAAAAAAATGATTTTGAGTGGGAAGTAGGAGGAGAACTAATAAGATTGGGGAAAAGAAACAAGGTGGAGCAAGGGAGAAAATAAAATTTTAAATGTAAGTGAAACAGGGAAGGGCGATGGCAAAAGGGAGTAAGAGAAAGGAAGAGTACACATGAGGTTTGAAATACAATTTAAAAGGTAGTGAACCAAGGGGAACAAAACTGCAGAAAAACCACAACAGGGTCAATAACAATGGCAGCTAAGCAAAGATTAATAAAGGTGGAAAGAGAATAAGAATATTTTACAAAGAGAAAGGAGAATATGAGATGTCTGCAGTAAAGAAAAATGATTTTGAGATGCGGGAGAAGAAATAATAAGAGTAATGAATTGAATCCAGGCTAAGAGAGGGGGAAAAAATAAAATTCTAAACTCAAATAAGCAAGGGCAGGAGGAAGGCAAAATGGAGTAAGATAAGAGGAGACTAACCTATGAGATTTGAAGGTTTTTTTTTAATAGAAAACAAATAGGAAAACCGTTGAAGAGGAACAGCAATAACCGTAATATCCATGCCAAACAAGTCACAATTTACAAAGGCGGAAAGGAAATAGGAATATTATAAGAAGGGGGAAAAGAATGTGAGCTGGCTAAAGGAAGGATAATGCTTTTGAGAGGACTGAGAAGGAGAAACAGTAATAGTAAGGAGTAATAAGAACAAGGCGTAGCATGGGGGGAAATAAAATTTACAAGAAAAATAAGAAAGCGCATGAAGAAGGCAAAATGGAATAAGACGTAGAAGGGTACAATATAAGAGTTGAAACAATAAAATAAAAGCTAATATAAAATCTAAATAAAAAGAATAAAAAAATAAAAGACAAAGAATAGAGAATTAGTTGGAATACAATTGAAGCAAAAAAAAGAAATATTAAAAGGCTGTGTGAAAGGGGGGAAAAGGTAAATTCTGAAGAAGAACAAGGTGGAATCTGTCTCAGCAGTTTGGTGTTTCCCTTCTGACTTCTTTTTCTGGAACCATCTCTGGCCATTTTTCAGCTCCCGGGGTGGGTCATCCAACTTCTGGCAGCACTGCCTGTATCACCTTCACTTGCTTCTAGAAGGAGCATCTGTTATGATCGGGAGGGTGGTACCCCTGGGTCACCCCTGGGAGGCACTGTTCAGTCTTCTGGGAAAATTGTGGGTGTGTTCCTCTTGCTCCTGCACCATCCATCTTGGTCTGTCCTGGCTTATTTCCAGTATTGCACAGTTTCTGATGAATTAGCTGTCAGTTTCAAGGGAGAGGCCAATCTGTGTAAAAGGGTCAGCTCTTTCTTGTTCAGTGTTGATACAGCTCTAGGTGCAAGCCAAGGCTGGGTGGGGCCCTGATTTCCCCTTTCTGCATTGATTTCTGATCTTCCTACTTTGCTGGCCTAAGGGAAATAGGACCCTAGGATCCGGTGTATTTTGTCACCCTGAGAGAAGTTCAAAATGGGCCAAAGATAGAATCTTAAAAAGCAGGAAGAGAAAAGCAGTTATCTACCTAAAAGGGAGCTCTCATAAGACTATCAGCTGATTTCTCAAAAGAAGCTTTGCAGGCCATAACAGATTGGCAGGAAATATTCAAAGTCATGAAAAGCAGGAACCTACAGCCAAGATTACTCTACCCAGCAAAGCTATCATTTAGAATCGAAATACAGATAAAGAGCTTCCCAGCCAAGATAATGTTAAACAAGTTCATCATCACCAAACCAGTATTATATGAAATGTTAAAAGGTCTTCTTTAACAAGAAGAAGAAGAAAATTAAAAAACGAACAATAAAATAGCAATAAATGCATATCTATCAACATTTGAATCCAAAAACAACCAAAATAAACAAACAAGCAAAACAGAAACAGTGTCATAGATACAGAGGATACATAGGTACATAGATACGGATGGTTGCCAGCTTGGGGGAGGGCAGCAGGGGGGGATGGTGGGATGGGTGAAAAAGGTGAAGGAATTAAGAAATACAAATTGGTAGAGTATTGACATGGGGATGTAAAGTACAGCATAGGGAATAGCATAGCCAAATAACATATATGGACACGGTGTAGGGATTGCCTGAGGGAGTAGGGGGCCTGGTAGACAAAGGGGGAAATTTTGGGACAACTGTAATAGCATAAAGAACAAAATATAATTAAAAATAGAATACATTAGCACTGGCTGGTGTGGCTCAGTGAATTGAGTGCCGGCCTGCAACCAAAATGGTTGTCAGTTCGATTCCCAATCAGGGCACATGCCTGAGTTGATGGTCAAGTCCCCAGTAGGGAGCACCTGAGAGGCAGCCACACATTGATGTTTCTCTCCCTCTCTTTCTGCTTCCCTTCCCCTCTCTCTAAAAATAAATAAATAAAATCTTTTTTTAAAATAGAACATATTAATTATAAATAAGTAAAATGTAATGGACATTGACTAATAAATAAACTATTTTAAGAGAAATGGCAATTAGTGTAAGATAGTGTAATATAAATTAACCAGAGTTATGAAAAGCTTATAGAGAGAGAATGAGAGACTCCATATTCAAAGAGATAGTATCTGCAAAGTTTCTACATTAGAGAAAGAAATCAGTCCTCAGATTCAGCAAAACACACACACCAGACACATTCTCATGAAGCTTTAGAAAACCAAAAGCAAAGATAACATTTTAAAAGCTGCCAGAAAGGGAAAAAATATATCTCCTATAAAAGAACAATTAGACTACCCGCTAACCAAAAGCAGCATCAAAAAAACAGAAGACAGTAGAATGTATTAAGATAAAATAATTATTAACCTAGAAGCCCGTACTCAGCAAACTATCTTAAGAACAACAGCAAACTAATGACATTTTAAGTCAGAACCTGAGCAAGTATGCCATTAAGAGATCCTCTCTAAAATAAATTACTTAACCAGGAAAAAACAGTCCCAGAATGAAAAACTAAGATGCAAAAGACAAATGTGAATAAAAGGTACTGACTACATTAAAAAATAATATTTAATTTGTAGAATCAAAAACAAATACTCTAAGGTTCATATATTATACAGTAAGAAGGTAAAGATATTGATGAAATTAGACTTTGTTAATTGTAGATACTAAAAATTCTGGGGAAACCTCTACAATAAAAGAAATAGAGTTTATAACATTAGTAGAGAGGGAGGAAAAAGAATAAGGGATGGGGGTGTGGGGGAATCTTTAATCACTCCAAAAGGAGACAAGAAAGGAAACTATTAAAAAAAAAACAGAAAAACAAAACAAATGCAAAACATAAATAAAATAAGAAGGTTGAAATAAAGCCAACTATACTTGTAGGCAAAATAATTGTAAATGGATTAAACTAAGATTTTTAGATTGAATTTTTTAACTTAAAGTTAAGCTATAAGCTATGTATAGGAGGTAAAACTAAATCATAAGAACTTTTAAAAAAAACTGGCAGAAGATGAAAAAAGACACAGCAGTATTATGCCATTTTAGGAATCACAGAAATTTCACATTTGACATGT
The DNA here is from genome assembly GCA_004026545.1 of Mormoops blainvillei. Classification (NCBI taxonomy): domain Eukaryota; kingdom Metazoa; phylum Chordata; class Mammalia; order Chiroptera; family Mormoopidae; genus Mormoops; species Mormoops blainvillei. Next base: position 174,611 of record PVJD01002724.1, on the reverse strand, counting down.
CTGTGGTCTAAGGACTTCTGTATCAGAAGGTAAATTACAGATATATGGTATATTTAGTATCTAGCTTTGTTCCGACTACACACCAAGCTGTGAAATAAGTTAATTTACTCATACATTCATTCACCATCCATCTACTTGTAACCAATATACAATGCTCCACAAATACATGGTGATACATGGCTATATATGGTCATATCTCTTTTTATTAAATTAATTATGAAAGTCACCACCTTCTATAATAACAGCAATTCCAGTATCTCCTTATTGGGTCTTTCTGTCCCCACCCTCAAGGTTCCCAGAACTTTGATCCTTATATAAAAAGGGGGTAAAGAAGACCGGCTGGTCACACACGCACGCACGCACACACATCCACTCGGCCTTTCACCATTTCAGTGCACACCGGAGACTTCCAACATTGCATCCTGAGATCTGAGGGCTTTCTCTGGCCACAGGAGCTGCTCACCCTGCCTACAGCTCCAGGAGCTGTCACTCGCCAGCACTCCTTTAGAGAGGGTGCCTTCAAAAGGAGCCTCCTGAAGGAAATGTCCTTTAGTGAGTCAATGGTCATTTGTCTTTCCGAAGGTGATTCCCAAGCTGAATCTGAAATGCCCATGGGTCCCCCTGTGGGAAAAGTAACAGAAAAGGAGCCTGCCTTCTGTGATTCAGGGAGATTTCTCTTCACAGCACCTCTGTCACTGTTGACAAGGAATATATACATTTAACCTCTATCAGTTTCTCTTGAAAATAAATCTATCAGCCTCTTCTCCCTGTCTCAACTGCTCCCACCTCATTCAAGTCTCCAGCATCTGTCACAGATGACTGCGATGGTCTTCTCCCCCACCTCCATGAGCCCCCTTTTGTTCCTCTCCAGCCCCTCTTCCGCACAGCAGCCAGAACGGTCTTTATAAATGCAAATCAGGTCAGGTCCCTTCCCTGTCTACAACTCATTAGTAGCTTCCCTTTCATCTTCAAATAAAACCTAAATGATTTGCTAAGAGAGATTACAAGGTGCCTTGTCTGGTCCAGGTCTAGCTGCCCTCACCCTTCATGTACCACCCCGCAAAACACTGGCCTCCTTTCTGCTACTGGGACACGCCAGCTCTCCCCCTACTAAGGCCCTTGGCACATGATCATTTCTTTCTATTTCTTTAGGTCCTCTCATCCCATAATTTTCTGCCTCAACACTGGTTTAAAATGAATTCTTTCTCTCCCATTTTGTCATCATCTTCCGGAAAACAAGGACTTGTTTTCATTCTAGCATATAGTTAGTGCTCAGTAAATGTTTAATGAATAGTGGAACATGATGCTACACTTATATTCATTCAATCAGTTATTGTTATTTCACCATGTTCTTGCTGCCTACAGACAAGGCACCAGCATCACTTTCATCTGTATTTACCTGCCACTATCTATGCCATCCCTTAGGATTCTATTCTGTCGAATCACATTACAAAGTTTTAACTGAGTGGAATCATTCTTCACTTGTTCCCAGAGAACAAAGTTGACTTACAATTGTACTTCCGCCTTATTTGCCTGGACAACTTGGAGAAGAAATCTCAAGTGAAGGTCCTGCTAGCTCCTCAGGCTGAGAGGCTCTTTCCCTGCTGGAGGGAGGAGCCTAAGGCATGCAGAGTGGCTGCGTCTTCCCTCTGCTGTCACTGAGGGGAAAGAGAGAACTGGCAGTTTTGAAGGCACAGGAAGATGCTAATCCAGGTTCTCTCCCTGAGTTCATTCTTGACTCTGGACTGTGGATGCCATCTAGCTGGAAACTTCCCTCTGGGTGAAGTGTCCCTGACTCCAGAGGGCCATGTGGGAACTTTACTTCCAAATACTCTTCCATCCTTAGAAATAGAAACAGACTGTATTCAGTGGTTTCTACCAACTACATGTGAACAAAAACTTGTCTGCACAGGCAGCATTTATCCCATAATTTTTATGTAACCAATATGGAATATAATTCCCAACTCGTGGAGCTAAATGCAGTTCATAAGTAAGATTATACAATATTTTTAAATACTTTCCAGTTGTCTGTTTATTCCACCTAATCCTGTCTACCCTCTCCTCTTTTAGGTCATTTACCCCTTTGCTGCCCAAATCACTGGAGCGAAGAGGACTCCTTGGGAGATAAGGAATCAGTGCTGGAGGAAGGCAAGTTTCTAAGTGAATCTCTGCCAGCAGTCCTGACCAGAGTTAAAATGGGGATACAGTGAACGAGGTTATACAGCATTTCCTACAGTGGTCCCACAATCAATCAATCAGCAACCATTTACTGAGTAACTGCCATATCCCTAATATTCATTCACTCATTGGTTCAACAAAGTCATATTGCCAGGGTCTGTGTTAGGTGCTGGAATCCAACACTGAGTAAGATGTGGTCTCTACTCTCAAATAGTTCATTTCTATAAAGACAATTATCACCAATACATACAAGTGAAGAATAATTAGTTAAATTATGTGTACTAGAAATGAATGCTCACAGACAGTAGAGCTCACACTGCACTGAAGTTGTAAAAAAGGGGGGAAAAAGAAGGAAGGAGGGAAGGAAGGAAGCCTACTTAAAGGATGAAGTGCCCGAAATGAGCTGTGAAAAAGAAGTAAATAATAACTAAGCAAAAGAAAGGAGAGATGGGCCCAGAGTGTGGGAACAGTTTTGGCAAAGGTCAGAGGCCAAAATAAGCTTGAAGTGCTTTGGAAACAGTGAGGAAACGGAAAAGACAAAGAAGCTCGTCTTTAGATCTGCACACCCACTTAAATCTCTTAACCAAAGGAATGGTGAAATTTTGTTAAGATACTGAGTGTGGGTTATGGGTCTTTTAACTATGGTAGCTTATAATTAAACCATCGTCTCTAGTCATTGCTCAATAGCTACTGAGAAGAGCCAATTACCCCATGCTAATGTGCAACTCCTCTGTTTTATGCAAAATAGCCAGCCCCAGTCTAAAAAACAGCTTGTGCCTCTATTCAAGTGGAAAGGAATACCTCCCTCTGGTTGGATAATAAAAGATCAGGGCTTTCATGATCACAGGGCCTTTCCTGGACACGTAGAGTCAGAGCATCATGTAACTTTCTCTTTGCCTCCTACAGCATGAAAAAGGGAAGAAAGCTCTGCATGCAGGGAGGTCTGAGAGTAAGCCAAGGCTTCGGTGTCCCCCCACAATGAGCCAATGTGCACAGATGCCACCACCAGTCCCAGAAGCAGAGAATATAGGGGATGCCTGAGAGAGACACTGCTGAGGACAGAGGAAGAGGAAGGGCTTCTAACAAGAATCGGACTGAAGGGCAAAACAAAGCACCAGGAAATGCTTTTGTCTGCAAACTAAAATCAGAAGGAACAGATAAAGAAAAACTTCAGAGTGAATAGGGAAAACCGAGAAATGTATTTTACTCTTTTTTTTCAATCCTTCAGATAAAGTTGGTTAATAGGCTGCAGTTGTCCGGTTTGGTTATCCTAATAGAGGGGGGAAGAGATTCAGAGGACTGATGAAAAACAGCCAGAGGTAAAGAGGGCCGGGGCTCCATATTCTCCATTTCTAAGCAGGAGAGTTTCCTAACAGTAGAGTCTGGTATGGTAATCGTTAGAATGAGTAACTGAAGCAGATTTTGAAACCTTTTCTGGAGTTTTCACAGTGAAAAAGGTCCTCCCAAAATGACCCATTATCGCGGGGAAAGTAGAGTGTGTGTATGTGAAAGACCCTGTGAGGAGTCTGTGGACAACTGGAATTCATGCCAAATGATACAACCACTTTGGAAAATAGTTTGACAGTCCCTTATAAAGTGAAACATACATTTCCCATAAAACCCGGCAATCTCACTTTTAGATATTTACCCAAAGGAAATGAAAACATAGCTACTCGAAGATTTATATGCAAATGTTCATAGCAGCTTTATTCAAAATAGCCCCAAGCTGGAAACAACCCAGATGTCCATCAACTGATAAATAGATAAACAAATTATGGAATATCCATATCTTGAAATTCTACTTAGCAATAAAAAGGAACAAAGTAATGATACAAGCAAAAATGTAGCTAAACCTCAGAAGGCTACATACTGCATAATTCCATTGTTGTGACAAATCTGAAAAAGGCAAAAGGGTGGCAAATCGGATCAGCGGTTACCAGCAGCTGAGGATAAGAAAAAGGAGCCAACTAAAGGAGGAAAAACTAAGGGGGACTCTTCTGTATCTTAATTGCAGTTATCATAGCACAACACATACATTTGTCAAAATTCATCCAACTATATGTTTTAAAGGAGTACATTTTACTCATCTAAAGTATTGTTATATCTCAATATGAAATCTAATTCTTTTCTCGTGGTTTCCTTTTTAGCTCTCTTCTTCACTGTGGGATCCTTGAGAGGGCAAAGCTTCTCATTCCAGACCCATTACTCACTGGAATGAGCTCACAATGGCTCCAACGTGCTTAAAAGAATTTCTCCCAAAGAAAAAAATGGTCTGTCTGTTACGGCCTGAATATTTGTGTTCCCCAAACCCCCTTGCCAAATTCATGTGTTGAAATCTTAGCCTCCGAAGGTGATGGTATTACTAGGTTGGGCCGTTGGGAGGTTATTAGGCCACAAGGGTGGAACCTTCATAAACGGGATTAGTGCTTTTATAAAAGAGATCCCACAGGTCTTTCTGCCCCTTCCACCACGTGAGGATACAATGAGAATTCTGCAGCCAAGTAGAGGGCCCTCGCCCAACCATGCTAGCACCCTGATCTCAGACTTCTAGTCTCCAGAACTATAAGAAATAAATTTCTATTGTTTTTCAGCCACCCAGCCCGTGGTACTTTGAACCATGACAGGATCCCTCCATAATTTCCAGAAAATCACTGGGCAAATTTGTCCTGCACAGAGGAATGCCCCTGCCCAATCAGAGAATATTCAAAGGAATAAAGAATAAGATCAAAAGCAATATTTCCTCTCCATTTCTAAAAGGAACAAAGGAAAGACTGTCCATGTGGTTTTGACGATAGACCCACAGAGTCTGCCCACTGGCCCCAGCTGTGGGTCCCTGAGTGTTCCAATCACTCAGGGCAACCCGAAAGGATAGTCATAGGCATGGCTTCCCCCACTCCACCAAGCTTCTAGAGGGTGCCCTTTATCCTACAAAAGTAGAGCATACATCTGAGACAGGGGCAAACATCGTTTCTGCTCATGGTGCTGAATGGTTGGCTGCAGGACTGTGACCGCAGGTGATGCTGGCTTCCCACTCAGGCCAGGACCCAAGGATCAAGGTCTCTGGTCCTGTCCAGCCATGGGGTCCTGAAATCATGATACTCACAGGAAGACAGTCCTCAATGGGTTTTTCTCAGGACCTTCAGGATGGGCAAATCACTGTCAGACACCAGGATCCGGTCCCAAGCTGTCAGTCCTTCTCGTGACAGTCCTAGGAGCAAGGTAGTGCTGGGAAATGGAGTCTTACCCTACCGAGGTAGAACATTTTGTTTCAAATGATTCCTGATGCAAAGAAAACGGGAAAGAGAATGAATTCAAATTTTACACAAAAACTGATTTGAGAATTCATATCCTGCTACCCAAGTACAATCTCTTATATCTTCTATCCCCCCCATACCCTGCCTCGCAAACGCAATCTCTTCCAAACATTTTCATTTACACTCATACATGTATTCATCTTTAATAGTGATAGTAGTTAAATAATGCTTGCTATTTGCCCGGCATTCCTCTAAACACTTTATATCAGGAGAAGGTATAAATAGTATTATCTACATTTTTAAAATGAGGAAACTGAAACTCAGAAAGATTTGATTTGCCTAAAGTTACCTATTTAGTGAACGACAAAGCAGAGGGCAAACCCGGTTAGTGTAGTTCTAAAGACCAGGCTCTGCCACATTTGTCCTCATGATTCTGTGCCTACAACCAGCCTTTCTCAAGAGCAGGCAGGTGAAGGGAGGTACCAGGTGCAACCCCACTTGTTCTAGAAGAGAAGACTTAGGGGGTCGAGGCTGGGAGGACCTTAGAGCTCATTTAGCCCACTGTTTTTTAACTTTTTCTAGTTTTCCCCCATAGAATGTGATGACCATTTTAACTCTTTTCTAAGAAAAATGGAAAGTTTACAAATCCCCTGAAAATTATTCATGAACCCCAAACTGAGCCTTCTGACCTATTCTAGTCCCCTCATTTTATAATGCCTGGTTCAATAAACACTGTTAGAGCTGGGGGTGGGGGGTGCCCGAGACTTTTAAAAGGGTAAAGAGGGGGCCCAAGGCCACATGGATAGTGAGCAACTGTGTTGGGGATGAACCCGCGCCTTTGAAGTCGCCGATCTCTAGACCACTACCTTAAAACAAGACCTTTCAGAACTTTATTTCAAACTTTTCAGATTTTTACCTTCATCCCATAAAGATCACAGAAGTGCCTCGGGTCAGAGAAATGTGAAACAACGGGGCAGTCAAGGAGCTGGGAAGCTGCCTTGTTCCCCCTCTCTCCCGGCCCTGCCTTTTCCTCTACTCCCCTTCAACCCACCTACCTCTCACTCACACACCCTTTGCGTCCCATCCCCCCGGAGTAATCAAAGACATGAGAGAAAGAGGGCTGCTGGGAAAAAGATCCGGAGGACACCAGCAGCGTGAAAGTAGCCTCACAAAGCCCACATCAAGGTGCACCCTGATTCTCTTACATATACAAACAAGCCATCCCTCCTCCCCCTGCTTTTAAAGCAATCCTCATGTTAAAGTGTTGGGATAGTGAACAGTGCAAAAATCTTTCCTTTGAAACTTCCAAGAAATATAACACACCCATGCCCAGTGTCTCACTTACAAAATGTACTTCCCTCTGCCAGCTAAACATTAAACACTGAGAGCTCAGGCCGCCAAATCTTCAAAGACTAGAGCTCCTTCTAGCCCTTTCTTCACCAGTCTAAATAATTTAATACTCAGTGTCCCGCTTTCCTAGATCCTCTTGTCTAATTTTTTGATCATTTTTAAGACCTATCAATGGACTATTTCAAATGTCTGTTTTAGTAATTTAGCCTCAAGCCCAATGCATGAAGAAGGCTGTGACCAAAACTAAGTAAACAGAATTACTCTTTAACTCCCACTGGTCATATTCTATTAATGGAATCCATCATCATGTTGGAGTTTTTAATGATGTATCATTGGTGACCTGACACCTATTTTCTTTTTGGGAGGAAATAAGGTCCTCCAGTGACCCGGTGACCGTGCACTCCTAGGGGAGGAGGCACTGGGCACTTGGGACAGCAGAGTTGGCTTGGATGCAGTGAGGCTCCGCCATCTGCTCTGTAACATCTGTAGCCCCCTTCAGTCCCAGGTCCTGTTTTTAAAAATGAAAATAATGTTTATTTCAACATTTTAAAATGGCAAAAAAAATTAGAATAACCTCTCTTTAGAAGCATCAAAGAAATATATGCTCTCCAAAAATTAGTGTGAACACTTGGGGGCACGGGCTGGGAATGTGAGGGGAAAAAAAAGCCTTAAAATGTGCAGACATACTAATTTGGTAATTCCACTTCTAGGCAGGTATCCTAAGAATGTAATTGAAGAGATTTTCACAGACTTAACTATAAGGACATTCATCTCAACACGTTTATAAAGCTAAAAACTGAAGTTAATTAAATGCTAGCAATAAATGGTTAGTTAAATAAATTTTGGTATAAATTGACCAGACGATGGGATATTACGGAACCATTAATCTCATACATAGAACATTTAATGACATTAAAATATGTTCACAATGTCTTAAGTAAAATCACAAGCTAAAATATACAATATGATCCCATTCATTAATTTAGAAATAAATAAATACGCATACAAAAGCTCTGAGAAACCAGCATCAAGATGTTGACAATGATGCCTTAAAAGTGATTTTTATTCTTCCCTTTGCATACCTAGATATGCTAGTTTTCCACAATAAACACATTGCTTTTCCCTGCAGAAAAATGTATTTTTATTACTGATAGTATATACTTTTTTCCCAGGGTTGCTGTGAGGGTAAAATAGGATAATGTACCTGAAAAATGCTTGTGGTATTGTAAAGCTCCATACAAATATTAAGATCTACTCTACTTCAGCCCAGGGTGTCCTTCCCACCACTCACATATAGAACCTTCTCTCCTGTGCATCTTCTCCTTTGATGTGTTCTCCTATAGGTCATCTCCACATTGTTGACCTCCAGACAGTTCATTCTTCATACCCTCAAAACATAGCAGACCCATTTCCCCACTCATTCCATATTTGGCCTTCGTTCTTTAACAGATGTTCATATAGTTAGCAACCCACAGTGCTTGCCTTTTTCATATATTTTAGATTATTAGAAACCCAGTGATATTACTACAGTGGAGGACTGCATTTCTATTTGTGTCTTTTCCCAGCTCCTCTAATTATTACTTTGCTTTGTCACTACTCATAACTTACCCTCTCCCCTATGTTCACCACCCCCACCCCATTTATAGATCTGCCTAAGCCTGTAATCTCTCCTTTTCTTTCATTCATTCCTTCATCTAATCTCCCCCCAAAATGTGATTGTTTGATTGATTGATTGACTGATATGCAACAGTTGCTGACTAATGCTGAGACATAAAGATGAATAAAATACAAAGGAGGTGGGAGGGAAGACAAATTAGGTGACAGAGGGGAGGAAACAGGTAAGTAAAGGCTCAGAGGTGAAAAAGAACATGGCATTACAGAAGACCTGGTTTTGTTAGCCAGTACACGCTGAGAAAGAGGAGCTATTTCCGGACAGTCAGGAGCTCCTAGAAGCTGTGGAGACAGCCCCAAGTCAGATGAAATGGCCCCAGGGCCACTGCAAAATCTGATGTCCAGGGATCTCACACATCCACCTACCAATACAGTCCGAAGAGAGGGAAAGATTACTTCTGTTTCTCTTGTACTTTCCGAATCAAGGCAAATTGGCAGAACATAAACTACAAGAACCCTGAAAGCAAAGGAGTCTGGGGAATACCATTTTCAGGTTTCCAGACCTTACAATACGGACAAACCTCTGAGATATCGCATGTTCAGTCCAGATTACCGCAATAAAGCAAATATCGCAATAAAGCAAGTCACACAGATTTTTTTGGTTTCCCAGTGCATATAAAAGTTATGGTTAGCCCTAGCCAGATGGCTCAGTTGGTTGGAGCATCACCCCGTACACCAGAAGGCTGCGGGTTCAATTCCCCATCAGGGCACACACTTAGGTTGCAGTTCGATCCCTGGTCAGGGCACATATGGGAGACAACTGATCCGTCTTTCTCTCTCTCCCTCTCTGTCTCTCCCTCCACCCCATTCCTTTCTCTCTAAAATCAATAAACGTATACTCAGATGAGGATTAAAAAATATTTTTAATTATTTTTACACTATACTGTAGTCTGTTGTGTGCAATAATAGTATTATGTCTAAAAAATGTTCATACCTTAATTTAAAAGTACTTTATTGCTAAAAAATTCTAACCCTTCAGGAAGTCATATTTTTGTTGGTGGCAGGGGGGCCTTACCTTCAATTTGTAAAAAATACAGTATCTGTGAAGCAGAATAAAACAAAGTGCAATAAAGCAAAACAATTAAACAAGGCACACCTGTGCAAAGGAGCGCACACAACGCCCTCCGAGGGGTGCTGATTGCCCAGGATACCTTTGCCCTGCCCCTTATTACACTTTCTTTCTTTCCCTCAGCGTACCGTGGGGCACTGGATTCCGCATTTACTTCACTCACCCTTGCATTACAGCTGTTTTTTCCTCTGGCCAGGTTGCAAGTTTTCTGAGAGGAAGGTCGGCTTGTTCGAACCCTTCCCTCGAATCCCCTTAATGTCCAGCAGGCATATTGCTGTGTACTTAAAAGGTACACAATAGAAATTCGCACATAGACGCAGTGTTGAAACAAATGCCGGCCTTCTGACTCCCAGTTCAGAGCGCTGCAACGTCTCTCAGTTGCTATTCATTAGCAGGAGGCTCTTTCAAAAATGGGAGGTAAGGATAACTCCAAAATTGCTCCATTCTGTTTTTCTCGGCAGGGAAGCTGTTCTGGAGTAAAAACAACTAAACAAATCACAATGAATGAGAAGTTTCCAGGGGACACTGGGTCACATTAGCGGAAAGTTCGTATATCTAAAGAGCAGCTTCAACTTCCCAGTGAGGTAAGGGTGAAATCATCAACGGGACTAAAGAGAACAGTAGCTGGGCCCAACCAGCTATCTTTCCAGAATGAACCAACTCAATCTCATCTATTTCAAACCAATGGAGAGGCAAATGGAGGTGCTCACTATACATTTTTATTAGTAAATAATAATGAAGTCATGATGTGTATAGGAGAACCAAGACAAGAAAGCTGATTAGATTTGTTGCAGAATTTTTTTATTAAGGGTGAATCCGTAGCTTAAAATGATAATAACAACCACAGCCACTAACTGATATTTATTGGGTGCTTCTCATGTGCCAGGCACCACTCTAAAAATTATATGTGTTATCTCACTTAGACCGCACAACATCCCCGTGTGTACTTTTACAGATGAGGGATCTGAAGCACAGAAAAGGTAACTGACAAGCCTACAGACACACACCTAGTAAGCAGTGTCATCAGGATACAACCTCAGGCAGTCAGAGATCCTAACTCTTAGCTACTGCTCTACACAGCCAGATAAATGGGACCTGGGCAATTATTACCCATGTTAGAAATTCAAACAACTATGTCTTGCAGACTGTCAGTAATGACTATATGCAACAAATCATTGTACTTAACATTAAATTCATGAATTTGCTCATTGGTGTTACCTGTTTGAGGCAAGATAATAAGAAGCTAGGAAAATGCCTTGGCAAGTGGAATAGGGAAACTGAGGTAGGTAGCTGAACGCAATGGCCAACCAATTTACAGCCAGGTGCAGATGTCACCAGGGCAGAAGGCCCCCAGTGCCTGGTAGGGCGCAAAACTGGGAAAACAAGGACCTCGACCCAGGGTAACCTCTTTTCCTTGGCCTTTCCTCCCAGGAGATGACATCGAGGCCTCAGTCGTGTGTCAGCTCCAGGCCCAGAAAAGCAACACAACCAAGTGGGTGTGGCCAGAAGCAACCGCAGGGCTAAAGACCCTCTGCCCTGTCACTGACCAATCAGTGGAGACCACGACCATGAAAGGGAAGATCTGGAGAACTGATGAAATTCTAAAACCCTCCCCAACCCCAACCCCCCTCCCCAGACCTCCTCTAAGAGTCCCACCTGCAAGAGAAAGATAAAAGCCTCTAGACAAAGGACTCAGCCCGTGCTCTCTCCTTCTGGAGAGAAATCTGAGCCATTTCTTTCTCCCTTCTTGTTCCCCCACTTCTTAACCCAACCGGCACATGTTTCCTAAATTCTAAGGCAATGGGCAGCTGGCAGCTTGTCCCAGGCTAATTCCCTGACCCTGCCCTCAAAGCCCCCTTCTCTGGGCTTCCCAGTGAGCTAAGGCAGCCCAGCCCAGGCTCTCCTGTTGCTTCTTCTATACTAAGCCCTTCCTTGTTTCACTGTCCCCAGCTTTAATAAATGTGCCCTCCTTTATCAGAAGACACGTTATCAGAAGACACCTTTCCCAAGAGATGAAGAATTATGTAGCAAGAGTCATTAGACTGGACTTCTATCAGAGGAAGCCTATGGACCAGCCAGGAACAAACGGATTTAGAAATTTTGTGCCCTTCTGTGGATCCCTGTCTTGGCACCTAGCTGTTTACAGATTTCATCCACTTCTTGCCTCGCCACTCCTCCCTTGCTTTGCCATAAAAGATGGCTGAGTCCTAGGTTCTCTTAAGATGGATTTGCGGGAGCTATAACAAGGCAACCCCCACCTTCTCAAGCTGGGCCTTCTCAATGAATAAACCTTTCCTCCTTACTCCGAACTGACGTTTTGTGGTTCAGCATTTCAGAGCATCAGGCACACAGACTTTGAACCAGTAACAATATATAACTTTATAGTATTAGATAAATGTCACTTAACTTTTCAGAGTTTGATTCCAGACAATCAAACTCTTATTCTGTCTAGTTTATTAGACAAAATACGGAGGAGAGTTGGTCTGTCAGGTGGGTCTAAAAGCTTATTAGCAAATGAACAGAGCAATGAAAGTGAGTAGAGTGGAGTGGAGCAGAGCTGAGGAGGATCACAGGGTATTTCTCTGCCCACTAGAGGCCATCTGGCTCCAGTCTGAGGTCAGGGGCCTGGTTAGCCTGAAGCTGCCTGATAGGTCTAGTCTAACCACAGGACATCTGGGAAGGTCGAGTTGATTCTAAAGCCATTCTAAAATGTGCATTCCTCTCTAGGATGGATCTGAAAACACAGCTTCCATCACACTTTAACCCAGACCAGCCTTCCTATGGCAAGCTCATGCTCTGGGGCAGGAGCACTGATGAGAATCATTCTTACTATAAAGCTAAGATTGGAGTTGAACTCTGTCTATGCCCAACTGAAGTGTTTACCTTTCTTCACATTTTCTTTCGCATCTGTTCCCACTGTTTCTCATCTCCCTCTGCTCGTTAAACAATGATGAACCTGCTAATATTAGTCACTTTAAGTCATAGTCACAATAACCCAGCATACTGGGATATCTTGAGAGGCCAAATTCTCAGTGTGCATGAATTACTGGAGAGTGTTGGATCCTCACTAAGAAACGCAATAAATAAAACACTGGCCTAAGAGTCAAAATATCAGGGTGGCTCTTCCTCTTCCTTATTTCTTGCCCTTCCTTGCCTATCCCTTGAAGGCTGCAGTGTGGCCACCAAGGGGGCAGTCACGAGCAGGCAGCAAACCAAGGTGAACACTGGCCAAGGAAATGGCTGGGACTGAGATGTTGGCAGGACCAGAAGAAGGTTAGCCAAGGTGGCAGTCTTTGTGACCTGAGGATTGGTTACATACAGGAAGAATGAGAAATAAGTAAATACACGGAGGCTTATCAGGGCCTAAGGAAGGATTTACACACAGGTGGAATGGGGAGAGACTAGAAGAAAACCTGAGGTACTGGGTTGTAATTGGAGGTCTTGATATGGCGGATTACTTGATGGATGAAGACAGATAATAAAGAGATAAATGCTAGATAGATAGATAGATATCAATGTATACATGTAACACATAGTTACAATGAGCATACTAAACACCCATATCTTGGTTTCAAAATACATTTGTTCACTAAAAGGAACCAGGGCTCCTTAGGGAAATGACCGATTCCAGTACTGAGGCATAAGATGAACTTAGAACATTCAACTGTAGCAGAAAATAAGGAAGTGCTTAAAGAATGATGGGCATATGTCCAAAGGACATGGGGCTAAGCTTGAGAGGGTTCTTACTGGCCAAAACTGGGTCTATCCGATTATCATAATAATGATTGTAGTAGGTGCTAATCCATTGACTATGGGTTAGGACTATAAGTCCATACTGATAAGAATAAATGAGTGAAAGAATGACTGAATAAGGAAGAAACGAAAGCTCTTCATTACAGCAGTATGTCATCTAACAATGCAGAAGAAATGATGGACTTTTAAAACCACCCTGTGGCAACCATCATGGTGGCAGGAGTCATCAGTGGATACTAAGATTGGTGAGGAAGGTTTGATGAGGAAAAGGATATGGGGATAGTCTTGGACTATCTCCTCACAAAAAAACATTCAATTACAAATGGAAAAACGATGACTTCACAGTGGAGAAACTTGGCACATATCAACTTAACTAGGGGATCATGGTTAACCTTACTAGCAATGGCACTGGTTGACTTTGGATGTCTCCTGATGTGATGCACTGAGGAGAACACAGCATCCCTTGGGGGGTACTTCTACAAAGAATTCATGGCCTGAGTCTAGACAAACCCCAGTCAAGGGTACTTACGGAAGGAAAGATGTACACTCTTTAAAACTGCCAAGGTCATGAAAGATAAGGAAACATTAAGGAGCTATCTAAGAACTATTTTCTAAATAGCAGAAGACTAAAGAGACATGACAACGAAAACGCAAAGTGATACTGGATTAGATTTTAGACCAGAAGGGAGAGAAAGAGAATGGGACAGTTAGCAAAATTTTAACAGGACCTGTGGGTTGAATAATAGTGTTGTATCAATGTTGATTTTCTGGTTTGGGATCATTATATTATGATTACATAGGAAAGGGCTCCTGCAGAAGGAAAATACACTGCAGTACTTGAGGAATGGGTCATCGTGTTTGCAACTTGCTCTTAATTTGTTCTCAGGCAAAGAATCATATACATTAGAGGGAGAGAGAAATGTGGTAAAAGTTAACAATTAAGGAACCTACATAAAGAGAATATGAAAGTTTTGTGTACTATTCTTGCAACTTTTCTCTAAGTTTGGAATTTTTTTCAAAGTAAAATATTTTAAAGATGAGATGTTAGAATGTCTAAAATTTAAAAACTGATAATGCCTAGTATCCTTGTCAAGGAGATGGAAGAACAGAAACTCTCTTGTACTGTTGGTACAGGTATAAAATGATGAAACTACTTTGGAAAACTGTAAGGCAGTATTTGTTAAAACTGGCATAAATATCCCCTATGAGCCAGCCATTCTATTCCTAGATATACACCTCAAAAGAAATAATGACATAAGTGTACTATAAATACAAAAGATTTGGGCAATAGTGTTTGTAATAGTCAAAACTAGGAAAACAATCTATATTAGTCATCAGCTCCTGCAAAACAAGTTACCCCAAATGTTAACAGCTGATAACACAAACATTTGTATCTCACTGATTCTGTGAGTCAGCAATCCAGTGTGGCTTAGCTTCAAGGCTCTCCCTCACGGTCTGTCATGATGTTGCAGTCAAGCTGTTGGCCAGGCCTGCGGTCTTCTCCAGATCTGACTGAGGCCTCAGCCTCTCACCACCTGAAACTCTCGAGGGCCACCTCATGATGTGGCACTGGTTTCCCCAGGAATCAATCTAAAAAGAACACTCACAATGGATAGCATCGTGTTTTTGTAAGCTAATCTCAGAAGTGAAATTCTACCACTTTTGCCATATTCTATTCGTTAGAAGCTAGTCACAAGGTCCAGTTCACACTCAAGGGGAGAATATTACACAAGCTCATGGAAAACAAGAGGCAAGGATCATTGGGGACCATGTAAGAGATGGCCTGCCATACAACCCAAATGTCCAACAACAGTAGAAAGGGTAAATAAACCATGACCTGTTTAATACAATGCAATATTAAAGAACAAGAACATGAATGAAGTACAGCTACTTACAATAAGAAATGACTCTCACAACCCTGGTTGGTGTGACTCCTGTTGTATCTGGGTCCTGACTGTTCTTGGCCCCATTCGTTGGTGGGAACTCCCTTCCAGTTGGCTAAGAGGCTCAACCACTACCACATCTTGTATGCTATTGTGTAGGTGCTGGCAGATCAAAGGAAAACATCACGAAAACACCACCAAAACAAGCAACCCCCTCTGCCAACCACAACAGTAATGTCAATGACAAGAGGTCAAAGAATAATAAGAGTGGAAAGAGAAATGGAACAGTAGAGAAAGGGGAAAAGGAAAAAGAATATGAGGAGACCAAATGAAAAAAGAGTGATTATGAGAGGAGGAAAGGGAAGAGAACTAACACTTGTAATGAACTGAAACAGGAAAATGAGGAAAAAGAACACAGAAAATGTACCATAAATAATAAAAAGAGAGAGGAAGGAAACCATGGAATAACCAAAGGTTAATAGTAAAATAGGAGATGTGAAAGAAAAGATAGAGAACCAAAAATAAAAGAAAAAGAAAAATAGATTTAAAATAATAAAAAGGCTATGAAAAATAATAAATAGCAAAAATAATGCAAAAAGTATCAAGTAGATTGGCCTCAGCAGAGTCTGGTGTCTGTCTGCTGGTTTGTCTCTTTGGATACAGCTCTGATGTCTGAGTCTGGTGTAAGCCAATGTCAGGTGCTATCCACATCTCGCTCTCTGCAGCCTTTTTGAAGCTACAAGCGATCCACAGTTTGCGGCTGATTCCTCCCTGTTTGGCTGCTCCCAGCGTAGACCAAGCTGCCCTGCAAATTATCAGCACTGTGTGTCAGTAAATGGCCCAAGTCATGACAGGAATCACCTCTGCCTTAAGAGGTCTTCTAGGTGTGGGTTGGATCCCCAGTCCAGGCACGTACAGGAGGCAATCAATTTCTCTCAGATGAATAGAATATATCCTGTATGCATCATTTCTTTCAAGTCTCATATCATCCTGATAGGGTAGGGGAAGGGAGGGAAGGGCCCAGCAGCAAAACTATAACACAGGATGATGGTGGGGCATTCACACCACTCTCTGCAGTGAGTCTCAACCTCAGGCTTCCACCACTGCACTCTGGCCACAGCTTCCACAGCCAGTGCTGCCCTGGCCGCCTGCCTCTGCACCTGGCTCTCCCAGCAACTTGGCCAACCCATAGCCTTCTCAGTCAGTCTCTGTCCAGCTTGCAGTTCCAGAGGTGCCCAGAGCTCAGGAGGTGACAGCCCCAACCCTGGCAAATACCACAGTCTCCAGACCCTGGCTCCTGGTGGAAGGGTACACAGCCCAGCCTGGTGTAGAGGGCATGCACGCAATGTGGGCACCAAGGCACAGCTGCTCTGGTAGTTTCTTCCCAAGGAGGATTTTATAAATTTCACCAACTGGCATGTGCTCCAAACCAGTGCAGCCAGAAGAATCTGCCAGGCAGCAGTGGCTCCATCAGGAGAACCAGGGCCACCCACCCCCAAGCACCTGTACATATGGACAGACACTTGCACACTTGCACACATGCACACACACTTACCTGTTCGCATACTCACATACACTCTCACACACACTCAACTGGTTTTTCAAGTTGATTGCTCTGTAGCTTAGCTGCAAGACCGATCAGGGGCTGGGAGCAAATGTATGGAGCTTCCAACTACTCTGCAGACATCTTGGAACCCTAGTTTACTAATGTTTTGTTGAGGATTTTGTATCTATGTTCATCAGGGATATTGACCTATAATGTTCTTCTTTGAATGTCTCTGACTGGCTTTGGAATCAGGGTAATGGTGGCCTTGTAAATGGGCTTGGGCACTTCTCTTAAAATTTTTGGAATAGTTTGAGGGTAGGTGTTAATTCTTCTTTGAATGTTTGGAAAAAATCACCTGTGAAACCCTCATCCAGGGCTTTGTTTGTTGAGTTTTTTTATTACTGATTGATTTCTCAAGTAGTTATTGGTCTTTCAGATTTTCTGTTTCATCTTGATTCAGGCTTGGAAGACTGTATGTTTCTAGAAATGTATCCATTTTTTTCCAAGTTGTCCAATTTGTTGGCATTTTTTGTTCATAGTATTTTTTATAATCTTTTGTATTTCTGTGGTGTTGGTTATCACTGCTCTTTCATTTCTGATGTTATTTATTTGGGCCCTTTCTCTTTCTTTCTTGATGAATCTGGTCAAAGGCTTATCAATTGTGTTTACCTTTTCAAAGGACCAGCTCTTGATTTCACTGATTTTTGTGTGTTTTTTTAGACTCTATTTCACTTATTTCTGCTCTGATCTTTAACATTTCCTTCCTCCTACTTACTTTGGGCTTTGGTTTGTTTTTCTACTTCCTTTAGGGAAAGGTTAGATTGTTCATTTGATCTTTTCTTTGTTTCTTGATGTTAAGCCTGTCTTTCTATGACTTTCCCTCTTAGAACTGCTTTGGCTCTGTCCCACAGAATTTGGATCACTGTGTTTTCATTTTGTTTTATCTCAAAGTATCTTTTAATTTCTTCCTTGAACTTGTTGTTAACCCATTTACTGTTTAGCAAAATGTTATTTAGCCTTCACATATTTGTGTGTTTTTCAGTTGTTTTCTAGTACTTGATTTCTAGTTTCATACCATTGTGATCAGAGAAGATGCTTGGTATGATTTCAATCACTGATCTGCTTTCTGTCATTATAGAATAGCTTTACAGTTCTAGAACTTCATGTAAATAGAATTGGATTATGTATTCTTTGTGTCTGGTTTCTTTCATAGTGTTTTTGACATTTACTCATGTTGTGTGTATCAGTGATTCATTACTTTTATTGCTGAGTAGTATTCCATTGTATGAATATACCAGAATTTTTATAGTCACACACTGCTGAATATTTGAGTTGCTTCCAATGTGGTGTTGTTAAGAATAAAGCTGTTGTGAACACTCACGTGTGAGTCTTTTTGAGAACATATATTTTCATTTCTCTTGAATAAATGCCTAAGAGTGAAATCACTTGGTTATGTAATAAAAATTTAATTTTATAGGAATCTGCCAAAGAATTGTATTACTCTTCATCGCTACTAGAAATTTATGAAGGTTACACATCAAAATTACAACTAAATTATGCATACACTCCCCAATGCTTGGTATTGTCAATCCGTTACCCAGTAATTTCAACAATCCTAGTAGATGTGCAGTGGTAAATCACTGTGGTTTTATTTTGCATTCCCTTGATGACTTATGGTAGTGAGCACCTCCTACCGTGATTTTTGGCTATTTCTTCTGGTATGTTGTGAAACGTGTGTTTAAAACATTTGCCCATTTTCATTGGATTGTTCTGCTTTTAATAATGGAGTTGTAAGAAAACTCATTTACCTATTCCAGATACAAATCATTTGTCAGACATATATTGTGATTATTTTTCTCCAAGTCTGTGATTGCCTTTTACTAATTTTGCTAACAGTATAATTGAAAGAACATAGGGTTTTTAATTTTGATGAAGTCCTATTTATCAAATTTTTATTTTATGACTAGTGATATTTTCTGTCCTGTCTAGTATATTTTTGCCCATTCCCAAGGTTTTCTTTTGTGTTTTCTTCTAGAAAAAATTATAGGTTTAGCTTTAAGTTGAAGATTATGATCCATTCTGAGTTAATTTTTACATGTAATACAAGCTAAGGGTGGGGATTTGAATTTTTTCTATAGTGATATCTAGTTATTCCAGCACCATTTATTGAAAAAAAACTTTCTTTTTCCCTTTGAACTCCGCTGGCACTTTTATTGAAATAAGTTATCTATGTGTGGATTTATTTCTGGAAACCATTCTGTTCCTTTGATCTAAATGCCTATTCTTACACTGTCTTGATTATCATTGCTTTATAGAAATTCTTGAAATCAGGTACTGTAAGTCTTCCAACTTTGTTGTTCTTTTTCAAAAACAATTTGTCTCTTCTAGGTCTTCTACATTTTTCACATAAAAGTATTAATTACTTGCCAATTTCTATTAAAATGTCAGGATTTTAATTGAAATTGCTGTAAATCATTTTTAGAAGAATTAACATCTGAACAATACTGAGTCTCACAATCCATGAATATGGTGTATCTCTCCATTTAATTAGGTCTTTTTCATTTTCTCTCAGTAATGTTTGATAGCTTTCAGTGTACAAGTCTCACATATATTTTGTCAAATTTACTATTAAATGTTTCTTGATTATGATGCTCTTGTAAAATTAAGTTTTTTAATTTTCCAATTGTTCATTGTTAGTGTATAGAAATGTAGTTGATTTTTGTATGTTGACCTTGTATCCTATAACCTTGCTAAATTTACATATTAGTTCTAGTAGAATTTTTTGACATATTCCTCCAAACTTTTTTCCCCAATTTCATTGAGATATAATTGACATATATAATTAGTAAGTTTAAGGTATATGTACAATGTAATAATTTGATCTACAGGCTGCGGCAAAAGTAGGTTTACAGTTGTGAGTATCCAAAAGTTTATTCTTGTATTATTTATTAATTGTTGTATTATTTTCCATATGAACAACTGTAAACCTACTTTTGCTCCATCCTGTACATGAATATTGCAAAATAATTACTACAATAAGGTTATTTAATACATCCATCACCTACCTCACATTGTTACACAGTGTGTGTGTCTGTGTATTGAGAACTTCTTCCAATTTTATTGAGATATAATTGTGTCCAGTAGTGGCACAAAGGTTTAATGGCCACCATAATGAGAAGGTATCTTCAAACTAAAGAACACTGCCAGCAACCCCACAGAATATAACAGAGTGTATTAAAGGGTAATTTACTTACAGGAATGTAGGGTTGGAGCAGGCAGATGACCCAGCAGTTCTGTGCAAATTATTCTCTACTAACAGATTCCTGTTACAGTATTTTTTTTTAATTTTACTGAATTCACTGGGGTGACATTGTTAAGAAAATCATATAGGTTTCAGGTGCACAATTCTACAATACATCATCTGTATATTGTATTGTGTATTCACTACCCCAAGTCAAGTCTCCTTCCATCACCATTTATCCTACCTTTATCCTTTTCTACCTCTCCCCTGCACCCTTTTCCCTCTAGTAATCACCATACCCTAGTCTGTGTCTTTAAGGTTTGTTTTTCTTTGCTTAATCCCCTAATTTTTTTCACCCAGCCCCCATCACAGTACCTTACTATTTTTATAGTATAACTCAGGTACTAATTATTGACAAGACAATGGGACAAAAATGCAGTATTCAGTACATGCCAGGTGCCGTATATCCTGGTGGTTTTGTGATAGATGATTGTTTATAATCAATATTATCACCAATTTGATATTTATCTCCATTGTCATGCCAGTCCAGCCATTACTAACAAAAAATACTTATGGCTATATTTCATGGAACACAGATACATCAACTAGAAGGCTTTGATATGCTTGCTAAGGCTTTGACCAGTGAGACTGGTCAAAGATCACAGCATGGAAGAAATTCAGGACACATCTATTAATTCAGGACACATCTATTAATTCAGGACACATCTGTGTTAATTTTGTTCACATCTATATCTATACAAATTGACATATGGTACTGTACAAGTTTAAGGTGTACAGCATAATGACTTGACTTACATGTATCATGAAATGATGATCACAATAGGTTCTAGTTAATGTCCATCACCTCACATAGGTACCCAAAAAAATTTTTTTCCTTGTGATGAGAACTCTTAGGATTTACTCTCTTAACAACTTTCAAATATACCATACAGCAATGTTAACTATAGTCATCAATAGGGTACATCATATCCTCAGTACTTATTTATCTACAACTGGAAGTTTGTACCTTTCTTTTTTATTATTATTATTATTTATTCCATTACAGTTGTCCCAACATTCTTCTCCTTTTGCCTCCCTCCACCCAGCCCACCCTTCTCTCCCAGTCAATCCCCTCTCCATTGTCCATGTCCATTAGTCATTCATACACGTTCTTTAACCAATCCTGCCCCTTTCCTTCCACTACTCTCCCCCACCCACCTCCCTTTCTGCAGCTATCAGTCTGTTCCATGTTTCCAGGTCTATAGTTCTATTTTTCTCCTAGTTTATTTTGTTTATTAGATTCCAGTTATAAGTGAGGTCATATGGTATGTCTTTTGCTGACCCTCTTATCTCACTTAGTATAATAATCTCCAGTTCCATCCATGCTGTCAAAAAAGGTAGGAGTTCCTTTTCTTACTGCTGTGTAATACTCCATTTTGAAAATGTACCAGTTTTTTAATCCACTCATCTACTAATGGGCACTTGGGCTCTTTCCAAAACTTGGCTATTGTAAATGGCACTGCTATGAACATAGAGGTTCATAAGTTCTTTTGAATTGGTATTTCAGGATTCTTAGGGTATATTCCCAGCAGTAGAATCACTGGGTCATGAGGCAGTTCCATTTTTTATTTTTTGAGGACGTTCCATACTGTTTACCACAGTGGCTGCACCCATCTGCATTCCCACGAACAGTGCACTGGGATTCCCTTTTCACTACATCCTCACCAGCACTTGCTATTTGTTGACTTTTTTTTTTTTATTTTATTTATTTATTTTTAGACAGGGGGAAGGGAGGGGAGAGGGAAACATCAACATGTGGTTACCTCTAATGTACCCTCTACTGGAGACCGGGCCTGCAACCTAGGCATGTGCCCTGACTGGGAATGGAACCAGTGACCCTATGGTTCATAGGCCAGAGTTCAATTCACTAAGTCACGCCAGCCAGGGCCTGTTGATTTATTATTGATGACAGCCATTCTGACAGGTATGAGGTGATATCTCATTGTGGTTTCAATTTGCATCTCTCTGATGGCTAGTGATGATGAGCTTTTCATATGTCTATGGGCCATCTGTATGTCCTTCTTAGAAAAGTGTCTACTCAGGTCCTTTGCCCATTTTTTAATTGGGAAGTTTGTCTTCCTGGTGTTGAGTCATATGAGTTCTTCATGTATTTTAGAGATTAACCCCTTGTCCAATGTATCATTGTCAGCTATGTTCTCCCATACAGTTGGTTCCCTTTTCATTTCAAAGATAGTTTCTTTAGCCATGCCAAAACTTTTTAATTTGATAATAGTCCCATTTGTTTGTTTTTCCTTTTTTTCCCTTGTCCTAGGAGATAGATCAGCAAAAATATTGCTATGTGGGATGTCTGAAATTTTATTGCCTGTTTCCCACTAGGACTTTTATGGTATCACAACTTATATTTAAGTCTTTTATCCATTTTGAGTTTATTGGCAGTTTGTACCTTTCAACCACCTTCATCCAATTCCCCTACCCTCAACCCCTGCCTGTGATAACCACCAATCTGATTTTTTTTTTATATAAGTATGGTAATTTTTTTTAGAGTCCACATGTAAGCGAGATCATACAGTAATTTTCTTTCTCTGTCTGACTTATTTCACTTAGTGTTAACACCCTCCAGGTCCATCCATGTTGTCACAAATGGCAGGACTTCCATCTTTTTATAGCTGAATTGTATCTTTTTCTTTTTAAATATTTTATTTACTTATTTTAGAGAGAGGGAAAGGGAGGGAGAAAGAGAGGGAGAGAAACACCAATGTAAGAAACACTTGATTGGTTGTTTCTCATATGTACCCTAACAGGAAAGGAACCTGCAACCCGTGCGTGTGCCCTTACCAGGGATTGAACCAGTGACCTTTCACTTTATGGGATGACAGCCAACCAACTGAGCCATACCAGTCAAGGCAATATGTATAACACATTTCTTTATCCATTCACCATAGATGGATACTTAGGTTGTTTCCATGTCTTAGTTATTGTATATTGCTGCTGTGAACACAGGGGTACAGATATCTCAACAATACAGTGCATTCTTTTTCTGGGAAGAAAATTCCATATTCCCAGAAGTGAAATTGTTGGATCACATGGCAGTTCTCTTTCTAGTTTTTTAAGGACCCTCCATACTATTTTCTATAGTAGCTGTACAAGGTTGCAAACACTGGGAGATATGGTTTATTGGGGTCCACCAAAGTAACACAGGATAGTTTTATTTTTTCCCAAGTGTCCTGTACCTATGTATCTGTCATCATCTCTAACAGTATTGAGCTTTACAGGTAACCAAAAATGTTTGTTTACAACAGTACCCAACCTATGTGATTAATAGGTCACACTGCTAATTATTACTAAATCTATGGTCTATTTCTTTGCCTCCTATTTTTACCATTTGTCAGATATGTTCATAACCATCCTAAAATAGCAGTGATTGAAATCGTTTCAAGCTATTGTATCTTTCCCAAACTGTACTTTGTCATTCAAAAACCGCTTTGTAGTTGACTATGTAGGGGTTCGAATATAATCAACTTTCACCTTTCTGAGCTGTACTCTTTTCTTCTTTGGAGAAAAGTAGCTTCCCCTCATATATCTTTAGGAATACTATCAGCTTCAAGAAACAAAACACTCAAGCAACAGAGACATAAAAGTCTAGACAGTAAAGACCTTTAATTATCTTACACAACAAAGTCTACAGATCGGTGGTTTCAAGCTTAATGCAGCAGCTCAATGACATCACATCATCCAGTATGCAGTGGTTTTCCTCTTTCCATACAACCATCTTCAACATATTAGCTTTTCATCTTTAGACTTGTCCCTTTATAGTCACAAGATGCTCCTCCCACAAACCCACTAAAGAAAGAAAAAAGGAAAGATAGAGCCTCCTCTTAAAGCTTTGTCTTCTATCTGAAAGGTAATTTTTTACTAGAAGCTGCCCTCCTTCAGTTTGTCAGACTCCAGAGTACCCTCAGATTTCACTGGATCTGAGACTACAATATTACCTAGTAGTAAGAACCAAACATCACTGGGCAGGAAAAAAAAAAAAAACCCACACCAAATACAGCCAAAACTGTCCTGAGGCTTCAGACATGTAGGAAAATTCTCCATTTATGGCCACTTAGGTGTCTCTTAAATCTTCAAAACACACTCAGCAAGATCTTGTAAACGCGGCCCTTTGCGTCTCCTTACCCAGTTTAAATGCCGCCGCCAACCTCCGGTCTCCTTTGCCACCTTGACCATGGCGACAGCGCCGGCTTCACGCCCACTTCCAAAAGGGCCTCATCCCGCGATACTGCAGTGATGCGTGCGCAGGCGCGAACGGAAGTCCTCTTCCCGTCAAAATGGCGGTGGTACTGATGTGCGGGCGCAGGGAGCTTCTCTGCCTGCTGCGGCGCCAGCGTCAGGTAAGGCTGCACCAGGGCTGAACGTCGGGATCCTGCCCGGTCCCTGTGACCCCAGCCAGGGGCCACTCGTGCTGCGGTCGTGAGCGAACGCTTACCTGCTCACCGAGACCTGCGTCCCGTGACCTCGGATCCCGTGAGGCCGCAGAAGGGTTACCTTCTTCGACCCCGCGGGCTCAGCGGCCCTGTATCGTGGTCTGTTCCTGGAACAGGCTTCACCCCTGCCCACGAAACCTCAGCCTCCACTGCCGGGCCCCGGGGCGGGCCAGCGGTAGCTGAGATGCAGGACTCAGCATGCCTGCAGGCCAGCCTCTGCCGGTGGAGACTTACAGTGTCCTCACCTGTGGTAGCGGGCTGCCTGCTTCCTGTGGAGGAGGGGGCGGGAAGAATGAGCATAATACGCGACTTCTGCTCCGGATGACAGAGCTTCGTCCTCCTTTTCCGCGCGCAGTTCCACAGCGTCGCCGGGCCCTCGCAGTTGCCCCGGAAACCGCGGAACGCGGGGTTGGCGTTCCCAGCCGGCCCGCGCTACGGGCGCCCACCCAATGCCCTCCTCGCGGCCCCTTGCCCCCGTGGCCTCAGTATCTCTGCGATCTCGTTTGCAGAAGCCCAGGTAAGAGTGTTAGGAATGATGCTTCTTGGTTGGTTTTTTGCTTTTATTCTCTTTGACCGGGGGAAGTGGAATGTGGCAGAGAGTTCTTGTCCACACTCCATACAGCTCCCCAGAATGGTAGCATCTCTGCTTGGCATAGATTTTCAGATCAGTTGGAATGATTGAGAGTACAGCAGGAGAGATTTATGTTATATACATACCATTGTTTCCCAGAGTGCTGCCAAGCCACTGATGGTGGTGATATGAAATGTGATTGCAGCTGTGTGTGTATTAGAAAAATTGTAACTTCCATATCGTTTACATGATTTCATGGATATTGATATTTCTGAGGATGAGACCAAGTAGATATTTTGGTCTTAAAAACTGAGTTGTTTTAAGGAAAATTATAACAGTTTGACTATGTGCAAAATCATGCCAGTGATACTCAAATGACTGAAGTTTGGAAAACACTGATAGAAGAAATAACTTTAATGAAGTCTTACTGTGAGTTATTTTCCTACCCTGGGGGCAAAATCAAATGTCTTTTTTAAGAGCTGAGCTCTGTGGATATGTAGGGTAACCTGGGAGAATGAGAAATAGGCGGTTAAGGGAACAACCCAATACTGGTCATCATAAGGGGACCCTCGATTTCTGTGTCTCCCATACTGAATATTACACATTGCTTCCTTTTGCTGCACAGGTTCAGGCCCCTCCCGTCATTCCTGCAACTCCCTCACCCACAGCAATAACTGAGGTGGCTTCTGGACAGACTGCAGATGTAGCCCAAGCTGCTGCAGAACAGAGCTTCAGTGAACTAGGGCTGGGGTCATCTACGCCAGTGGGAATGATCCAGAATCTACTGGAATTTATGCATGTTAACCTAGACCTACCTTGGTGGGGGGCCATTGCTGCATGTAAGAGGAGTGCATCCTGGGCAAGGGTGGAGAAAATGGGGAGTTAGGGATAGAATTTTGAAGAATGCAGTTCTATGAGGATATCAGGAAATAGTTGCAGAAGTTTAGGGGAGTCAGAAGAAACAGGCAATTTAAATGAGGAATAAAGGCTCATTATACATAGATGCACTCTACCTGTATTTCCTAAAGGACATTATAAAATCACTAGAACATCTGCAATTCAAAAATTGTAAACATTTGAATGTTAGCCTGGGCTTGGAGTAAGGGGACCTTGTTAACAATGATGAAGCTGCCCTGGGTTAGGAGAGTAGGTCAGGTCAGGCACTTCCACCCAAAATTGGGAAGACATTCACATTGCTCCTCTTGTAGGCTAAACCTGTGCTTCAAATTCTGTATCTTCCTGCACCTTGCTCCAGCAATCATCCCTCATCTCCCTGTGTCTTCAACTTCTCCCTTTTTACTGCCCTACTCTGAACATAAAAACATGCTCAACTGTATCGTGTGCTGCTTGCAGGAAAACCTTTTCCCTTTATCCTTAGTTCACCTTTAACTGTTCTGCTGTCTTTCTCCTTCCTTTCATAGCTGTTTTTTGTTTGTTTGTTTGTTTGTTTTAATTCTCACGAAAGGACACTTTTTCATTGCTTTTAGAGAGGAAGGTAGAGAAACACCAATTGGTTGCCTTCCACACGCACTCAGATGTGGTGGGGGTAAGGGGGCACGTGTTGTACATGCCAGGACTGGGGTTTGAACCCACAACCTGGCTGGGATTCAAACCTGCAACCTTTCGGTTAAGGGATAATGCTCCAACCAACTGAGCCACACTGGCCATGGCTCATAACTGTTATTTAAAAGAGTATTCTATATCCAGTGGGCTTGCTTCTTTCTTTCCAATCTTTGACCCTCAGCAGTCTGACTTTTACTAATACTATGTTATTCTAACTGCCGGTCACATCATTGCTAAATCCACTTTTTTTTTTTTTTAAGATTTTATTTTATTTTTAGACAGGAAGGGAAGAAGAAAGAGAGGGAGAGAAACATCAGTGTGGTTGCCACTTGCATACCCCCTACTGGGGACCTGACCGGCAGCCCAGGCATGTGCCCTGACTGGGGAATCAAACCTCCGACCCTTTGGTTCACAGGTGGAAGCTCAGTCCACTGAGCTACACCAGTTGGGGCTCCACTTTTCTTTTTATACTTGATCTTTCTGTGTTAGACACTTTAGATTTTGAAATATATTCCTTGGGTTTTATAACAGCCTTTTCTGATTTCTTTTCCCTGTTTTTTGTTTGTTTGTTTGTTTGTTTTGAGAAACATTGATTGGTTGCCTCTGGTATGTGCCTAGACCAGGGATTATACCCGCAACCTAGGTATGTGCCGTGACTGGGAATCAAATCCTCAGCATTTTGGTTACCGGATGGTGCTCCAACCAGCTGAGCCACGCCAGCCAGGGCTCTTCCTGCCTTTCTGACCACACTTTCCCATCTCCATTGCCCAATATACTACCTATCCCAGAATACCAGTGCTGGTATTCTGGGTTCCATTCTTAGTTCCCCTCTTTCCACTGCACATCATCAATCATAATGTCGGTAAAGCCGAAACCTATATCTCCCTTTAACCCCCATCTCTTTTTAGTGTAGACCCTCTTGTCTATAGATACCATAAATTAAATATTTGTTGGAATGATCAGGAAATGTGAAGTGTAATAAAAGAAATAGGAAGGAGCTTAAGTAGTAGGCCACCATATTACCTTCTGCTTTAGAGGTTTCTGAGTCAGCAGCTTTCAAACTTTATACCTGGGAACCCCAGAGTTCTGTAAGGGTACCTCTGAGCAGAGCAAAGGCCAGAGCTTAAACAACCTATAGCCAGATTATCCCCTCACTTAGAGCAGCTTGATTTTATCTGTTACCTGTATTGGGACTACACTTAAAGTAGGGGAGGGTGGGTACAGGGAATGTTCCAGTGATAGAAAAGTTTGCAAACCATTGATCTAGAAAAGTAGCTTCTGGCACCTTTTGTTCAAGGAAACAAACAAGATTCCTAGTTATTTGCTTAGAGGAGTTAACAGACTGTTGTGATGTTAAAGCAGGGGATCGAGCCTTGAAGGAACTAACTCATACTCCTACCCTTTTGTTTTGGGCCCCTTGGGTATCAGTCACAGTGTGGGAGAAACTAGAATAAGAGAGATGCTTTTAGTGAGAACCTAAAAATTTTCGGCCCTCTAGCTGCAGAACTGCTTTAATTTTACTCCAATCCTAGTGTGTGTTTTCCAGGTACAGTCCTTGCCCGCTGCCTGGTGTTTCCTCTCATTGTGAAGGGCCAACGAGAGGCAGCCAAGATCCACAACCACATGCCAGAGATCCAGAAGTTTTCCACTCAAATCAGAGAGGCCAAGTTGGCAGGAGACCATGCTGAGTGTGAGTCAGTGGCAGAATGAGCGTGGGAGAGGACCGCATTTACACTTTTCCTGACATTCTGCTGAAGGAAAGGAACAGCCTGGGTCAGGAGTTGCTGCTGTTGGCCAGGTCCTAAAGATTTGCCTGATTCTTGGGCCATTAGGCGACTGACCTTGGTGTGCCTACCCTGACTGGCCAGGGTCAGTTAGAGATGTCATGGGCCAGATGAGGAGGTGGTCACCTCCACCAGTTTAACTGTCTGCCCAACCACTAACTTCCCCTCACTTCACAGTTTACAGGGCCTCCACAGAGATGGTACTGTATCAGAAAAAGCATGATATTAAACTCTTCAGACCTCTCATTCTACCTCTGACTCAGGTAAGCAAAAACATTTCCGTTCTTGTTTTATGCCGAACCAATCAGATTACCTTCTGTTCCCCATGCCCTAGACTCCCAAAAAGCAGGTGGTGGTAATATTATACATAGTTTTCAATGATGGAATAATGAAAATGTCCCCTCTGATAAAGGGTCCTGACACTGTTTATCCTGTGTAATAGGCACCGATCTTCATCTCCTTCTTCATTGCTTTGAGAGAAATGGCCAACCTTCCTGTGCCCAGCCTACAGACAGGTGGCCTCTGGTGGTTCCAGGATCTCACACTGTCTGACCCCACGTACATATTACCACTGGTAGTCACTGCTACAATGTGGGGTGTCCTTGAGGTAAGCCCAGGCTGGCCAAGTGCCAAGTGTGAAAGTGAACTGAGACTGGGGTAAAGTAGTTTCTCCCTAGGAGAGTAAGCGTCGATGGCTAAGAAATTTGCCATAGTCACTAAAATTGCTACTCTTTTTCTTTTTTAAACAGCTCGGTGCTGAGACTGGTGTGCAAAGTGCTGACCTTCAGTGGATGAGAAATGTTATGCGAGTGATGCCCCTAGCAGTCTTGCCCATAACTGTGCATTTTCCCTCGGTGGGTAATGACTGACAGGCTGGCTCCAGGTCCTTCCAACTAGCCTAGCCACCTCCCAGCAAGCTGACTGGGGATGCAGCTTCTGAGTACCCTCTCTTCCTTCTCTCTCAGGCAGTGTTCATGTATTGGCTCTCCTCGAATATGTTCTCCCTGGTCCAGGTGGCTTGCCTCCGGATTCCAGCTGTACGCACTGCACTTAAGATCCCACAGCGTGTTGTACATGACTCCAGCAAATTACCTCCACGAGAAAACTTCCTAAAGAGCTTCAAAAGAGGTGAGGGCCTGTCCTCGGTGAATTAGGACCAGGGGAAAGTGATCTAAACACGGATATGGGGTCAACTGTCTTACTGTTCTTTTTGTAGGCTGGAAGAATGCTGAAATCACCTATCAGCTACAAGAGCGAGAACGGCGCATGCAGAATCACTTGGACCTAGCAGCCAGGGGTAAATAATCCTTTCAGGCTAAATTCTGTCATTGTTTCTCCCTTTCCTTTGTTCATTGAGCTTTCCTTCTTCCCCCAGGTCCCTTACGACAGACCTTTACCCACAACCCTCTGCTACAACATGGGAAAAATCCCCCTCCCAACACCTCTAACAGCAGCAGCAACAAACCAAAGTCAAAGCAGCCCTGGCGTGACACACTTGGCTAAATTCCGTTACCTGCTGATACGGACGTTAACTCTGCCTCTCCAAAGACTCGGTCTTAGAACGAGATTTGGAACAGGATTTGACGCTGGGTCCTTGCCCCAGACTTACAAACTATGGGACATGGAGATGTTCGTTTTAAAAGTGGATTCTGCTATAAACTCTTACATCCAAGTTGAAGAGTACTGGGGAGCCAAGTGATCTTCCCATCCACAGAGTTAGTAAACGTTTGTACTCTACGTTGCGTCCTGGTACTTATTAAACGGAGCGCTGGATTGTGTGCTTCAGTAAGCTAAAGAATCCTGTGGTGATTCCTCCTGATGGCCCATGCTCCTTGGGAGTGCCTCAGTGTAGTAGTCTGGCATTAAGAGCTTAGATCCCCTCCCTATAGATGTGTTGTCCCAGCCACATTCACCCTGCAGTCATAAAGATATGCCTGGTAAGTTGAGATTATATCTAAATAGAGTAACCATATTTATTTACCCCAACATTACTTACAAAACATCCTTCAAGGATGTGCTCAAATCCATAGTGATAGTTTCTATCTTATAACCTTAACGTTTTGCTGCAGCAGCTTAGTTGTAGAGATTGGTTGCGTCAGCCTTCAGCAGTTAGCTTGAGAGGGAAGAAATACTTAGACACCGTCAAACATTAGATTGTTCTTAGTCTTCCTTCCAGGCTAATAGGAACTGCCCCAGAGACTATATAAAATGAAATCACTCAAAGCTTAGGAACATAACCCTTTTATTGTCCAGCACCTATACAGTTTCATGTCTCTCTAAAGGAGACAGGAAGTTCGGAGCATTATTGGCCCTTTTAAAGGAAACAAGGAGTAGGTGGGCACACCGAGAGGTGAATGAATATTTTAACCCATCGGAATGTGCTATTGGAACAAGAAAGCCCACACATGACATGCTCCCACCACAGTGTGCTTTATCATCCTTTTTTAAAAATCTGGAACAATATGTAGCAAAACAAATAAATTACTGTCCATCTGTCAAAAAGTAAGTTCAAAAGTTGTTGAAATTGCCTAAACCAGGCTTTTGGACAGGGGCCTCTAAAGAAGTAGCTTTCTTTTTCAACTTCCTTGGCTTCAGCCAGTAGAGGACAAAAGGCCCCTGCTTTTCACAGCTCAGGATTCTGGATGTTATTTAGTTAGACTTGGGATCTTGTTGCTTGGGCATCTTTACTTCATCTTCCAAATCCATCTCTGCAGCAACTGATGTACATAGGACCTGGAGGTACCATGTGGTAGATGCTACAAAGAGAAGTTTGAATTAAAACTCAGAAGAGGTCAATGGAACTAAGTTCAAGTGGCACTGAATGGGGCTGGGCCTGAGGAGACAATTCAGTTAAGCCTTAAGGTTAACAATAGGAAGGAGCTATAGCAAAGGTGCCTTGGGACAGGATTTGCAGAAAAGGCAAAAAAAAAAAAGGGTCAGGGTCGGGCATCAGCCAAATCAACCTGAAGATCCAAATCTTACCCACAATCCTTCGGAGGCAATGAGGTCGTTTGTGTTCTGGTACTCTGATGATGAAGAAATAAAATGGCAAGCCTGAGAGAGCAATGCCAATGCCAATGAGGGAGTTGATGGTATCACTGTAAAGTGGGACAGCCACCAGGAAGACGGTGCAGCAGCAGAAGACAATGGGGAAGAAAAGGCTGAGCTAAGGGCACAGAAGAAACAACTAGAATTTAAGACAGTTCAGGATTGACAGCCAAAATAACCCCACCTCCTATAAAGGTCACAGCACTGAGCTGCCTTCCCATGCCCTTCATCTCAACACACTACCACCAGAGGTCTCTGAATAAACCATCTTGTAAGAATCCCCAGAACAGAGGGAGCAGGTAGGTTGGAGGTGAGTTACCTTGAGGGAACGAGGTCGATCAGGCTCCTTCCAGCGCAGGTAAAGCTGACCCACAATTGAGAGCCCCACAAAGAACCAGTAGCTGAAGCTGTAGTAGTTAATGAGCTGGAAGATGTCCTCTACACACAAGTAGATCAGCGCCATGATGCCCTGTAAACAAGTCGGCTCCTCAGGCCCTTTGTTACCCAAGGCACTTTTCACTCCCCTTTACTAAATCCACCCTCGTAAGTCCTCAGTCTCCCCATCTGTCCTTTCTTGCTCCTACCCTCTTTAGTACTTGAGTTTTAATACCTCATTCCTTTTCTCTTGGGTTGGTCAAAAAGTCTGTAGTTTTTTCCATAAAATAAAATACCTTTTTCATTTTCACCAATAACTTTATTGATTGGGATATTTTGAGCATGTCAGCTATCTCCCACTATTGGCTTCTAGTGGGTAGAGGCCAGGGGTGCTGCTAAACATCTTCCAGTGCATAAGACAGCCCCACAGCAAAGAATTATTTGGCCAGAATATCAATAGTACCAAGAAACTTCGCAAACCACTTTTGACACGTTTGATCACTCACAGCACATTCCCCATACACTGCACAAATCTTTTTTTGCATTTCAGTTGTGTTTTTACCTTTCTTGAAATAAAGCATAATACGCCAAAAATGCTGCATATCTTCCATCTTTAATATTAGAATGGCTGCACAAAAATTCACCAATTTTGATGTTTCTTTTTAAATGCACACTGATACAGCTGTCGAAGTACAATCTAACAAAATTGTTCCAAATAAAGTTAGAGATAACTAAGCACTACTGGAGCCATTGTACAGAAAAAACTAAATGAACTTTTTGGCCAACCCAATATTAAGTCAACAGCCTCAATTGTTTTTTCAACCCATTTTTAGAGCCTTTGCCAAGTTAACGCCCTATGAAGCAGAGCTCAAAACAATTCCTCAAAAATCTTTTGCCTAAGAGCCTCCCCATAATGGCGCCAACCTACATTTAACTCCGCACTACTTTACCTGAGAACTTTCTGATGCTGTTTCCCTTAACCTAAGGCCCACCTCTCTATGCAACACTAACCTTAAAAAACTACTTTGAATGCAAAGAAGTTGGTCAAAGAAGTCTTTTCTCATTCACCCTCTACCCCCATGGAAGCGATAGTTTCTTTCCTTAAACACTACATCACTATCATGGCAGTCATTACAATGTATCCCATGTGTTTTATGCCTTATCCTGAACCGAAGGAGGTTACCATTCCTTAGAGAAAATAATTTCTCTCCTAAGAACTATTGCAGCAGTCAGCAGTGTCTTGCCAGTGGCTGTTCCATCAGTAGTTTTTCTATTAAAATCTCCTTGAGAGCTTTCAGGAAGCCAGGACAGTTGCATCTGCTGTTACTTGTTTCCCCCACAACGTGGCTTTCAGCCTTATCCTTGGGATCACTTACGTTGAAGAGCAGAGCAGGCACTGGGGTGAACCGTTCAACGTGAACCATGCTGATGGCATCAGGGAGATGGCCTTCTCTTGAGCCCACAAAGAAAAGCCTATTTTGAGTAAGAGGAGAAGCTGAGAAACTTGTACAACACTGGGTATGGCCTAGTTTTTGTGACATAGCCCTCCATCTCTGCCATCCCTTTCCAAAAGAGTTTGGATAATATGGGGTGGAGTTCAACGTTGAGATTAGTAAGAACTAAAGGCTGCTGGTGGAAACAAGAACAAAGGTTGTGAATGTCATTTGGGGAGCACGGTGACTAAAGTCTGGGTCCTATAAGTTCTACCTCCCCCTGCCATACTTTTCAAAATACCCTCCAGTAGAAGATACCACTCATACCTAGAAGCAGCCACAATGGAGGCGTTGAGGCCACCAAAGCAGGATAATGCAACTGCCAGTGGAATTGTCCAGTTGAATATTCCAAAAATCTGGTCTGCAAAAGTCTAAGGAAAAGAGTCATTAGTGACGAAAGGCATAGAGAGGCATGTCCCCAGATTCCCACTATTTGGAACCCAACCCTTCCATAACATTGGTAACAGGGCCTCCTTGCGAGTCCAGTATCCCAGTATCCTTTTGAAGGACTATGCCTTTCCTGGTACTTTCAAGAGCTGCACTATGCCTGGCAGCCCACAAACGCCCTCAGCCTTCTGGTGCAAATCGTTTACCACAGCAACAGCATCACTGGCCAGGATGTCCCTCATGTCTAGCACGGTGTAATAGGCCACATTGGTCAAGATGTAGATGATGGTGACAATGGGCATGGAAATGGCAATGGAGAGGGGCAGATTCCTACAGCCAAATAGAATAATAGACACATTAGTCCCACAGTCGCATCCCCATCTCGCCTTTAATCCTTAGACACTATCACACTTGTATCATTTCCCCAGTGCCTTTGCGTTTGTTACCTAGTATAGTGACTTAAGCTTTGAACTCTTAAGAACTAAAGAGCACCAAGGGAAAGGAATGTCACATTTGGAGAAAGTGCTATTACAAAAAAAAATAACAGAACCATGTCACATAATAGCAAAGAAAGATGGGAGGGCTTTTTGGAGGGGCGGGGCGGGGTTGTTTAGCTGGTTGGCTAAAGAATCCAAGGATTTTTTCTCTATAATAGTGAACATTTGGGGGGGAAAATGTAAGTATTGAAAAAACAGTCTTAAGGTTGAGAAATACTGTATAAGAAGAAATTATGGAGGCAAATTGTAAAATGTAACGTCACCAGAGAATAAGATAGTCCCTCAGTAGGAAGAACAGCGCGTGTATCTGAACAAGCAACCTGGGAAATATGTCCATCCCACCCCCTTACTCAGTTTGAGAAACTTGAGTACCATCCTAACTGGTAACCAAGAGAAAGATGCAAAGACCTCTCAAGGTCTCTCTGGCCAGGGGTGTCCAACCTGCGGCCCATGGGCCGCATGCAGCCCAGGATGCTGTGAATGTGGCCAATACAAAATCATAAATTTACTTAAAACATTATGAGATTTTTTTGTGATTACATGCCACAGTGTATTTAATATGTGACCCAAGACAATTCCTCCTCTTCCAGTGTGGCACAGAGACACAAAAAGGTTGGATACTTCTGCCCCAAGTGAAGCCATGATCTTTATAAAACTTCACAGTGAGACAGGGAAAGATGTGGAATACTCTTAAGTCACTCAGCTTCTGTCCAGTAGGTGGAAGCACCACCCAGGCCTCCATCTTGCTTCTGTTATCTGCCCCCAGGGTTGCAACAATGGAAGTATACCAAGAATCTTCATTTCTCAAAGCCAAAAGAAATTATTATTCTTTTGGCTAAAAATTTATACAAATACCACTCCCTGGCAAATCTTAGTTCCCAGAATCATTGACTTTCAGAGCCAGGAAAGGCTATGGAGATCGTATTATTCAACCTCCTGTATTAGAGATAAGGAAACAGACAGATGGACTTCCTCAACGTCATCCAACAAAACAGTGGAAAAAGAGGCTCCAGGCCCTTTGAATCCCCATCCAGTGCTCTTCGATCTGCAGGACTAGAGGGTAATTTAGAGTAACAATGGTGAGGTGATACCTTTAAATGAAAAAATACCACTGCCAGTATGAACTTGAGAAACAGGATCAGAAGGGAAACAGGAAGGTTTTGGGGAGTCTATGAACTTCGGTTCTCTATGTGGGGATAAGGGTGGATGAAAGACCTATAAAGGAAAATCTATTTTAAAAGCATACACGAGCACATGGTAAAACCTGCCTTAATACAGGGATGAATAAACAAGTGTAAAAAGGCCTGTTTTAATTTTTTTGAAAAAGCCCATTTAAAAATATTTTTAAACATACACAAGAAAGTTCACATCTCAGCTGTCACTGTGATCGCAGACAAGTTACACTTCTGGACCTCAGGCCTCCCATCTATTACAATGAGGCTGATAAAAATCTAGCTCACTGGTTGTGGTCTGCTCTCTGGCACACAGTAGAAGCACAGTAAATGATGGCTATCGTTATTGCCATGAAAAGTTGGTGAGGTACCTACCTCTCAGGATTCTTGATCTCTTCAGTGACATAGTTGAGGGTGTCCCAGCCCGAGTAGGAGAACAAAGCAGAGTACAGTGCCAGAGCAATGTCACCCATTGCATATGATGAACCCTCAAAGGAATTCTCGAAGTGATCTGTGGCTCCTGAAACCCAGAGAAAATGGAAAGGTAGGACTAGTGACCTACTCCCCAATCTCAAAGTGATCCAGAAAGGAGTGGAAGAATATGGCTAACAGTAGGTGAGTGGCTTAGAACAACCTTTGGCAGCAAGGGTAGCAGTGAAGGAACAGGGAACAGAAAAGAGACATCTACAGTGATGGGCCGATGGCAGGGTACAGCGCGGGGATCTTGACAGGAAGGCCCCATTGTGGCTTCCTAGGAGTAGACGGGCTAGAGAACAGGAGTGATGCAGTTCTGCCCCGCCCTGCAAACTGCCCGATTCTGCTCCCTTTGTAACACCAAACTGAGTTCATACAGGGTGGAAGAAGGGCAGGACTCAGTATGCCCAGGTCAACAGGGAAGTTGGAGAGTAGGTGTTCAGACCTGGAAACTGGGAAGGAGTGGGTATAAGGAGTTCATTTCTGCCATAGCCACAGCACTGGGCTTCACAATCAGCAAAAGCCATCCCCCAGTGAATGGCTGGCAGCCCTTTGGCCAAGATCATCCTCCTCTGGGAAGCAGCATGCATAGAAAGTAAAGGACAGGTGTTAGGGTCAGCACCTGGGTACAGATTCCGGCTCCACTAGTTAATAGCTAGGGTGTTAGGCGAGATATTTAATTCTGCAGATTTAGTTTTCTCATGTATAAAATGGGAATAATAGGAGCTACCAAATTAGATAATGCACAAAAGGCACTTAGAGGAATGTGACTCATAGAAAACGCGTAACAAATATAAGATGACATTATCATTTCTTACCCTGGCCAAGTCTCACAATGCCTGCGATGATGACAGCGATCAGAGCCAACACTTTAGCATAGGTGAAAACATCTTGTACCATTGTTCCCCACTTGACATAGGCACAGTTAATGAAGGTTAAGAGACCTGAAAGAAAAAATAATACTGATTGATAACTGCCTGTACCATCCAGAGGGCCTTAGACTTCCAAGCAATTTTTCTAGTACCAGTCACCAAAATAGACCTTTGGCCAAAGGCAAGTGTTGGGCTCAGACGTGTGCTGCATTAGAAACCTCTGCCCAGAACATCCTCGCCATCAGTATGTAAAGGAACTTGTTGAACACCCGTGTACATAGCACCACACACAGACACACACACACCCTCAGCAGGATGACACAAACAGGAGACACAAAGTGGCTAGATTTGCTTACATACAAAAATGCTCACAGCAGAGGGAGGCAACTTAGCTCTAGGGAATCAGGGTGTGTTAAGGCTGTTGTCTGAAAAGTCACGGTTCCTCCCCCCTCTCCACCCTCCTACCCCCTGAAATGGGCTCCAGGACCTAGTAGTCTGATGCTATGGTATTACTATTAACCTTGACGAGTCCTCTTCTGACTTATCCAGTGTCTGGGCCAGCAGGTCAGGACGTGTGGCCAGGGATTAGGATGGAGGCCAGACTTCCTGCTACTGCCTGCCAACTCAGCTGCTTGTTTTTGTGCTTAGAAAGGTTCTTGGAACGAAGATTCTTACAAAATGGGGACAGGGCATTTTTCCTGACCAAACAATGAAAAACCAAGAGCCACAAGCATTCCTCAAGTCCTTCCCCTGACATAGAGGCAATCCCCTTTAGAGCCAGAGTTCTTAACCTACGGCTTCCACAAGGCCTGATATTCTTTATAAAATCTTATGTAGATATACCCAAGGTATATGCATTTTTCTAAGAAAAGAGTCCAGCCCTGACTGGCGTGGCTCAGTAGGTTGGACTGCAAACCGAAGGTTGCCAGTTCAATTCCCCATCAAGGCACATGCTTGGATTGCAGGCCAGGTCCCTGGTTAGGGGTATGCAAGAGGCAACCGATCAATGTTTCTCTTGCACATCAATGTTTCTCTCCCTCTCTTTCTCCCTCCCTTCCCCTCTCTCTAAAAAATAAATAAATAAAATCCTTTTTAAAATGTTTATAGCTTTTGTCAGAACCTCAAAGAAATCTATTCCCCACACACACACAAAGTTACAATCCACTTCAAAAAAAGAAATTCAAGATGAGAAGACCACACATGCTGTGAGGTTGACCAATAAGAGCCCCAGGATGTGGCAGGGAATAAAGTCAAAAGAAATGATTCTGAGATTCAGCAGAATGTTCCTCAGTCCCCCAGCAACCTCTTAAACAGGCAGGCAAGCACACACGCCACAGCTTCCCCACTGTGCAGAGTGGATGGCTTCACGGCTCCCTCGTTCCCAGCTCAGCAACCAGGGCTCAGGAAAGACGGCTTAACAGTCCTTCTCCCAAGGGCTCTAAGGGCAAGGCCACAGTCAGCCTGCCTTATCAGTGGAGAAAGTGAGGCCCAGTGCTGGGCTTGCCTGCTTCAGGTGACCAACACAATCAGGAAGTACTACTGTCTCAGTTCTGGCAGTGCTGTGTCCTTCTGATGTCCCTAGTTCTCCCATTTTGTTGTGTCCTGGTCGCATTATACTCTGGCCTGAGGCTACTTCATCCTGAGAGGCAGGAAAGATTAGGCTCTCAGAATAGCAGTCCTTTCTTCTGTCTGTCTCTCCCTGCCCTTATACCCTTCCTTTTCTACTCACTGCCCAAATTCTTTTCTGCTCTTCCCAGAAAAGGGACATTCCTGTCTCATGCAAGCACTTGCTTTTCTGCCTAATAAACAAGACAATAAATAATCAAATCTTATCACAGGGCCGGGCAAAAATGCACCCATAACTCCAGGCCATCCCAGTGCTAAGTTAATAATTAAAGACACAAGCATACACTCTCCATGAGCACCTTACAAAATGGCTTAAGTGCCTGTACCTCATCCTCCACAAATCTTTCAGATCTGTTGATCGTCTCAGCCAGTCACCCATCCTTTACTCCCCACTTGACTTCCATCTCCAGCCATTCAACAGCCTTCATGCCCCTTCTCTTCCTCCTGTAATCCTTATCTCTAACCCCCGGAGCTCTGCTTCTGTCCTACAAGTAGAATTCCAAACTGCAGGGACAACTGATGCTGCCATAGTCACAAAGGAATGGGATCCCCTAATTGTTAAAATGCATGGTTAGCCCTCAGGGTAACCATGGGTCACAATACCAAACTGGGGCAGGCTAAAGGACTCAGTTCTGGTTCAGAGTCAGTCTGCAGCCCTGTGCCACAAGATTCTATTCTCAGCTCTATGCAGGTATGTGGGCAGACAAAAACCAACTCATCATCTTGTATTACAACAAATTCTGAAATGAAAACACATGGATTGTTTACATTTTAATCCCTACTGCTTTCCTACTCCCAGGTCCATCCCTTTGGATTCCTCATTTTACCACCAGTGACTGCAACCTTCACCCAACCTTATTTCTCAGTCATTGTCCCCCGACCTTGCCGAGATCTGTTCTCTGTATTGAGCACAGGGGGCTTGGTTTGAATGAAGAAGGAACTCCTATGGAAAGAAACAAAAAAGCAGAGAAACTGCCTGAAGGGAGCTGGCCCTCATCTTCTCCCAAACTCTGCTTCCTCAAGGGCCTCTTGGCCATGAAACAGGAAATGGGTATGGGAAGTGGCAGTGCTGACTGGGCTCTCTGTCCTCACCCCCAGCAGATAGAGCTGACCTGAGGCCCCAGAGCCCAGCCAAGTACACTGTTCTTGAGGCGGAGCCCAACCTCCTGCTTCAGAGGCAGGGAAAGGAGGGGAACATAGTGTTAGAGTATAGAGGCAGCTGCAAGTTAACTTCAAGGACAGAGATGCCCTAACCTCCTACCTCTAGGTGCAACTCAGTCTCCACCCAACACTGGCCCAAGTTCACAGGAAGTGGCCTGAAATCACTTTGGACCCTTGACCAAGGGGCAGCTTCATTGCTGCTTTGACACCTGCTTTGGAGAAAGGAGAAGCTATGAAGAAGTTGTTCCTATAAGCATCTAAAGAGATGCTCCTCAATGAATCATCCAACCTAGCCTCCCTAGGCTCCCGGAGTAGGAGGCTGGTTATAGCACTAAGGCCCAGCATCAACTCTGGAACTAAAAGCCAGGAAAGCACTGCCTAGGTTGACCCAGAACAGAACAAAGCTTGCAGATCCGCTCAGGATCAGATGCCCAGATTTATTACAGTTTAGACGCCCAAACTAAGAAGTCCCTGAAAAAGAACGGTAAACCTACAGTTCTCCCAGCACCATTAGTTTTAAATACACACAATGTAACACATAAAATTTAGGATGTTACTGAATCTATTTTCTGTTTCAAATGCTCAGGGACTACAAACACCTCAATACTTTAGTAGATAAGTTATTCCATTTTTAAAGAAATCAATGGCTCTTCTTTCCACTAAGCCAAAAATGTCTTCCTCACAACTTCTACCCAGTAATTCTAGGCCTCTCCTCTGGAGTTACACAGAATCCAGAAAGCTCCTTCCATATAAGGCCCTTCTTATCATTATACATTCGCACCCTGTCCCTTTGAGTTTTATCCTTTCGGGCTAAAAACCCAGCTTCTTCAACCTCTTGGGTGACAAATATGGCTTCCAGACTACTCACCATTGCAGTTCTCTCCTCTGCGTTTACAGTACTTCACTTTGTCAGTGTCTCCCTGGAAACTAGAGGCATTTTGCAGACTATCGAGTGACAGTGTGAACTCACTGTCAACAATGACACCTTTTTGCCCCCTCTCAGACTGATGAGCTTTTCCCTCTCCCCCTTTTTGGATCTATAAAAGTGATTTTTTTTTAATCCCAAATATGGCACTGTATATTCCTTTGTGAATTTTTAGGCATCACTTTTATCTGCTAGAAACGGATTTTTCCACCTTAATTTTGTCAGTTCAAATGCTTTCAATTTCAAATACAAAATTGAAGGCATTTGAACTAACTTCACTGGAAGTCACTGATAAAAATGTTGCCCAAGATAGGCAGAGCCTTGTAATCTATCACCATAGACCTTCCTCTATGCTGGTATTGTTCCAGAACATCAATCAAGAATCCACCAAGCTATTCTTTTATCTAGTCCACCTTTTTCCACCTGGTCAACAAGAAT
This sequence comes from Mormoops blainvillei, assembly GCA_004026545.1. Classification (NCBI taxonomy): domain Eukaryota; kingdom Metazoa; phylum Chordata; class Mammalia; order Chiroptera; family Mormoopidae; genus Mormoops; species Mormoops blainvillei. Next base: position 133,775 of record PVJD01002724.1, on the reverse strand, counting down.
ATCACGAGAGCCCTGGGCGAGTAGCTCAGCTGCTCAGGGTGTCGTCCCAATGCACCAAGGCTGCGGATTCGATCTCTGGTCAAGCCAGGTACAAGAGGCAGCCAGTGAATGCATAAATAAGTGAAACAACAAATGGATGTTTCTCTCTCAAAAAATAAATTTTAAAAATTTAAATTAAAAAGAAAAGAATATCATGAAAGTTTGCCAAGAGCCTCTCTGAAATCTGCACACGCACGTTTCGTTTCTAACAATCTAACGATGCTATCAAATGATTCAAATAAAATTAGCACATATCTCTATTAGAATGTTCATAACCATCGTAATAGTCAAAAATAAGAAGCAAACCAAATGCCCATCAATAGTAGAGTGGCTAAATCAATACAACAGAATACTAAACAGCAGAGAGAACAAGCCACCTACAACTACAGACAAAAATATGTATGAACTTCACAAACATATTTAGTGAACAAGCTAGGCACAAAAGAGTACATACCCTTTGTGTCCATTTTCATAAAATCAGGTCAAATTAATCTATGCTACTAGAAGTCAGAACTGTGATTTCCCTTAGTGTGTGTTCGGGGGGGGGGGTGGTACACAAGGAAGTGACTGGGAGGAACACAAAAAGGGTTTGAGGGCTGCTTTCTTGATGTAGATGCTGATTACACCTGTGTGTTCAATTCCTGACAATTCATCAAGCTGTACACTTACAATGTGTACTGTTCCTGGTGTATATTACATTTAAATAAAAAATGAGCCTTAGCTGGTGTGGCTCAGTGGATTGAGTGCTAGCCTGAGAACCAAAGGATCACCAGTTTGATTCCCAGTCAGGGCACATACCTGGGTTGCGGGCCAGGTCACCAGTTGGGGGTGCACCAGAGGCAACCACACATTGATGTTTCTCTCCCTCTCCTTCTCTATCCCTTCCCCTCTCTCTAAAAATGAATAAATAAAATCTTTTAAAAAATTAAAGTTGAACGAAAAATAAGGTTAGCTTAACATGGCTTATTGTTAGTGAATCCGTACAGGTTCCTGGAGATTCTCCCTTCTTCTTATACTTTGCTAACCAGGTAAGCCTAGAATTTGGGCAGAAATCAACTTCAAATATCAGTGCAGAATGCTCACAATCCACTTCTCTCTCGGAAAGAAAGTTTTCACAGGTTATCAGCTGTGACCAGTAGCCTGTGGTGGACAGAACAATGGCCCTGGGAAGCAGAAGAATCAGTGTCAGAGTGACACTACGTGAGAAAGACTTGACGAGCTACGGCTGGCTTTGAAGATGAAAGGGGACCATGAGCTAAAGAATGGGCAGCCTCAAAAGCCACAAAAGGTAAGAAAATGGATTCTCCCCTCGGTAGAGCTGACACATTGATTTTGGCCCAGTGAGACCCACTTCAGACTTCTGACCTGTGTAGCAGGTAAAATACAAATGTGTTGTTTGAAGCCAATAATTGGTGGTGTTTTTTACAGCAGCAATAAGAAACTACTATGTTACTCAGCAACTTCCTTTCATACCCTTCCTGTTCTCTAAGATCCTGGAGATGCTTGGTGGTGATTCTGTCATCTCAGCTAATTATAAATTTTTTCCATTTACCTACAAGTGGATAGTTAAAAACATTTAAAGCAATGACATGTATTACCATCTCCTTAACTCTCTTGGTCTTTCTTTTTTGTTGGCCTGGAACTGTTGGCCTGTTGGTTTTCTTTTAACCTTTTTAAAATTGATTTGAGAGAAAGAGAGAGAGAGGAAGAAACATTAATTTGTTGTTCCACTTAATTTATGCATTTATTGGTTGACCTTGTGTGTGCCCTGACAGGGAATGAACCCGCAACCTTGGTATATCAGGACAACGCTCTAATCAACTGAGCTACCCAGCCAGGACAGACGGTGGTTGTTTTTTATTAAACCCTTCCTAGGTTAGCAATCCTCTGCTAGGAAAAATTAGAAGAAAAATAGACCTGTGGCGTTCTTCTTTCTCGCCACCATCTACTTTCATAGAACTACCTCCCATGCCGTTGTTGCTCTCACTCCGGACATTCCTCTCCCAAGGGTGTCCAACCTTTTGGCATTTCTGGGCCCCACTAGAAGAAGAGTTGTCATGGGCCACACAGTAAGTATACAAACACTAATGAAAACTCATGCGAAAAAAAAAAAAGTTTTAAGTAAATTTACGATTTTGTGTTGGGCCTCATTCATAGCCATCCTGGGCCAGATGCAGCCACGGGTCACGGGTTGGACACCCCGACCAGAGCCTTTGATTGTCCTCAGTCTGTTCTTCAGATCTTAGTTTATGCTGGGCATTAACCTTCAGGACACTCTTCTTGCAGTTCCGGGCCACCCTTGTATTCTGTCTTGGCTATGTCACCTCTCACCGTCTCTTATGTACCTTGTTTCTAAAAATCTAAGCTCATCAAAAAGCAATGTGTTCAATCACCTTGGTTTCTTCAGATGACTCTCCCTTCCTTCCTAAATAAGATAATTTTCAACTATTTTATCAGAATTTCATTTTAGCCCTGACTGGTGTGGCTCAATGGATGGAGCGCCAGCCTTGGAACTGAAAGGTTGCTGGTCTGATTCCTGGTCAGGGCACGTGCCTGGGTTGAGGGCCAGGTTTGCCCCTTGGGGGTGTGCGAGAGGCAACCAATCGATGTGTCTCTCACGCAACCGTGTTTCTCTGCTTCTCTTTCTCCCTCCCTTCCCCTCTCTCTAAAAATAAGTGAATAAAAAAATTTTAATAAGAATTTCATTTTAAAGAAGCTTCTGGACTTTTCTTTTTTAATCCCAGGCTACGACATAATTCTTTGTCCTGAACTTTTTTGCAATCTCTTTGCCTAAAATTTAGAGTGTATCTCAATGGAACCTGGCATTTTTTTCTAAAAGGTACAAACTATGAGCAAGCACAGTGACTTCCTTACAAGGATTCTGCATCTCCCCTGCTTATGTTAAATAATGATAAAAATAAATAAGTCCTTATCCTTTTGAGATGCATCTTGAAGCCTTTACGGGTTAAATGGTTTAATGTCTTAGATCTGCTTTAAATAATCCTCTGGGGCAGTGCCTTGCGGGAGCGTTAAGACCCCGCGGTCTGTGGCTTGCACCCTACTCAGTTCCTGCTCCCAGTGACCCTCCAGTAGGAGGCAGAGGAGAGGGGAAGGAAGTCCGTGGGTCCGAGTGTCACTGCGGAGCGCTCACGGCAAGAATCCAAGAATCAGGAGGAGGAGAACAGGCCCAGGAGTCATGCCGTCCAAAGAGGAACAAGCAGTAAAAAAAATCTCAACATGGAAAATGAAAAAAAGGATGAAAGGGAGCATGATGTCAATAAAGGAGAGCCCTTGGCCCTCCCTTTGGAAGCTGGCTAATAATATTGTGGGCCTAGAGGAAATCCGAGGTGGCTCCGTTAGGCAGCCCATCTGCAGTACAGATGTGTCTGGGGTCAGAGGCTTGGAGAGCCACAGGCAAGGATGAAACGAGAGAATATGGGAAGGATTGAGGAGATGAGACAGCTGAGGGAAAAGTTGAGGGAAAAGCTGTTCAGTCATAGTCTGCGGGCAGTTAGCACTGACCCCCCCGCCATGACCGCCGTGATGAGTTTTGCCTTATGCCTTGAATCCTGATGTTTTCCCTGAAGTTAACAGGGAGACATACCTGCTTCCATGTTAAACTTACATGTTCTTGATGTACCTGCACTGTAAACCTTTTGGTGTTACTTGCTTCCTATGGGTCCGTTATTGCCAGTTTCTCATTGAATGTTGTGTTTTGACCCAATTTGTAAGTTTCTGTCAGGGGAATAGGGGAATTTTACCTATTGCAGGGAAAGATGCTAATTACATACTGTGAAGTAAATAAAGCAGTTTTTAGGGTCAAAAATAATAACAATAATAATAATCTAGTGGGATGAGGGTGGGGTAGTTGGAGTACAGATAAAACTATGTTGATTGTCATTCATGAACCCTGGGAATTCATCACATTCTTCACTCTACTTTTGGATATGTTTGCAATTTTCCATAATAGACCATTTTTTAAAAATTTATAGAGGTACTGCTTTTAATGGAACACAACTGACTTTAGCAAAAGGTGCTCAGGGACCTGAGGTTTCCATCACTACCATATTTTTCCCTTTTGTACAAACTTTACAATCTTAATTAGGAAAGCAAAATAGTCCCGCTCTGATTTGATAGTGTGCAGTCCATGCCCACAGTTACATCATTCCTGTCTCTTTTTGCTTTTATCTTCTTGTTTTCTTCACCGTGCTTCTCCCCTTAGGATGAGAATTTATTTTTATGTACTATTACTATGAGAGACCTTGAGGAAAATTCCCTAAACGGATCCGGAGAACCTCTAAAAACATCATGTAACAATTCTTCTTCCCAAGGTAAGCAGACAGGATTAACAGAGGCTGGGTCCTTGTGCCCTTTCTAAGAGATGGGCACATATCTGTAGCTTCTGTTCAGCTATAAGAAGAAACTGACCTGCAGGCAGAGCTGGAAGTAATACTGGGTGGTACCGTTCATTACATTCATTGGGAAGTAAAATCCTTTTGACAGGTCTCTCTCTGTAACTTAGCGCACGGAAATTTCCCCTTCACCACAGTCAAAAGAATCAAAACGTGACCTTGCCCAGAGGGCACAGGCATTCCTTATTACAGCAGGTCCTCATACAAGTCCATCTCTTTTTGATATACTACATTAATCTCTGCTCTTCTGACAAATCCATCATTTTTTAACAAAATGTACTCTTTCATGCCATATTCTAATCAAATATGAAACTGTTTCCTCCTTGCAATACGAGTAAAAAACAAATACATTTAGCCTTAAATGTTTAATAGATATGAGTCCAAAAACATCATTCCCAATCTTCTGTCCTATTTTCTCCAAGTGTATTACTGAGCAACTTTTCCATCTTCATTCTTTCTATATAATACCTCAAAGCCTGCAAAATATCCAGATTTATACTATTATCAGGGCATTTTCTCCTTTCCTGTAGAGTTTCAATTTAAAGCCTTATTAAACACATCTCTTCCAACCCCTATGAAATCCACTCTGTCCCTTGCCAGAGTCTTTCTTTCCGGTCTCTTAGCATTTACAGTCAGGCATTCTGTTCTGTGTTCTTTTTTTCCTTCACACAGACAGCTTTCAAATGACAGTGAGATGGAAATTCCACCTGCCACTCACTTCACGATCTTGAATTTCGAAGTCACCAGTGATACATCTCAGGTGTCTTCTGACTAGTGACGCCATTCATCCCACCGTAGCTGACAGAAGGACAGCGATCTGTGAGGCTTAATCGGTGTGTACAAGCTTTTCATCAGAGGCTGCCCAAGAAAAAACCACCCATCTCTGCATTAGGCTGATCCACGTACACTCAGAGTCCCTTTGCTCAGGGACAGCTGAGCTCCATAACTGGTATGCTCAGGCCTGCTGGTGCTCTTCTACGTCCAGGATACTCTAACACTGCTATTTCCTCAGAAGGATCAGATTTACATTCTCTGAAAAAGCCTCAGATGTGTTGCCTAAAGCCAGACAGTTCAAGTTTTTCCTCCTTTTCTCTACTGCCTGTTTTGTTTTGTTTGGGACGCCTAACTCTATACACCTTAAGATACACTTTCTCCTCTTGGCTTCCTTGAGGTGTTATTTCTTCCATCCTTCCTAGGTGCTGTTATAACTCTCAGAGAGCAGATGGCCCTCAGAGTCTTTTACCTTTTCAGGCTAGAGAAGCATTTCGCTTACTCAGACATCATGGGCGAGAGCATGTGGCAAGAAGACACACCAAGCAAATCCCTGGGGGTTACTGAATCAGATCCTTGTACTCTGCCTCCTAGAACCCAGTCAGCACTTTAGTCACCATGGCTCTGCACCATCAGGGAGCAAGTAGGCAGTGTGTGCCAGGGGGGCCTCAGATCCAACCGCTCCATCAAACCCCTTCTCAAAGCTGGCTGGCCCTTGTTCACTGGATCCTTTCTGGTTTGCTCAGCTAGGTCCAGTTCAAGTCCTCAGGAACAGGACCCCAAGCCTGAGTGAGCATCAGGACCACCTACATACAGTTTTGGGGTTCTACCTCAGAAGTTCTGAGGTAGGCGGTCTGCAGCAGAGCTTCCCGGGGAAGTCTGACGACCTGCCTGCTCTGGGTGTGCTGCCTTCGGTAATCACACACAGAACAGCCCTAGCCCTCCACTTAAATCAGCGCTTCTCTACCCTGGCTGCACATTGGCCTCACTTGACAAGCTTTAACAAAGTCCAGTGCTCAGGCCCCACCCAGGAAACCAGGGTGGAACCCAAGCATCAGCAGGTTTTCAAAGCTCCCCAGGTGATCTGATCCTAAAGCATAGTGACAACTGAGAAGCTCTCTTCCCAAGGTCCCCATCAGTTCTCCTTAGCAGCAAGTTTCTGCTTCTTCAGTTCACATTCCCCAATCCAGTTCCCATTCTTCTACCCAGTAGTACAGATTTACTTGGTTGGGTGAACAAGGAAGAAGAAGAAAAATACATGAGCAGTTTTTTTTAATCATTACCAGAGGATATGTTTTCTATCGATTTGAGAGAGAGAAAAAAACGCCCATCAGTCACCTCCCACATGTGCCCTGACCACACCCTGACCAGGAATCAAACCAGCAACCTTTGGGTGTATGGGACAACACTCCAACCAAATGAGTCACCCAACCAGGGCACCATGAGTATTTTTTTACACCTCCGGGGTAATTTCAGTGTACATCCAGGGATGGGACTCACTGTCCCTGGCTCCTTCCCCAGTTTCCTCCAGGCTCTTCTGAAGCAGAGAGAAAGAGAACAGTTAAAGGAAGAGACCAAGGATGAACCCCTGAAGGGCCCTGAGGATCAAACCAGCACAGCACTCTGCCTCCCTCACTGCTGATGAAGTTTGTTCCGAAGTTCACACTGACCCCACGGCTCTGCCTCCAGCCCGTGTGTTGCTGTGAACGTGGAACATGAAATAAAAGGTTCCTCACCATGAACTTAAAATGGCCCTTGGGAAAACCCCTCTGAAAGAGATAACCAGCTTCCAAGCATAAAGTTCAAAGGGCAAAAATCAGTTGGGGGCCCAGTATCTAGCTGTTCCACCTCATTAGCCACAAGTTCGTGAAGTCAGTCATTCTAATAGTTCCAATACCAGGAAAAACTGCATGTGGCAAAAGCTTTCAGACAAATACACAGTGATCTGAAGTCCTTTAGAGTCCACAAGCAGCTTTAGCAGACTCATTAGGAGCTGTCTGCCCTCCCCTCTGCCCGATTCCTACAGAGCCCTCAGCGTCCCCCCCCACCACCACCCTGACAGCCAAAAGTACACAGGGCCCTCTCCGCCAAGCTGAGTCTGAAACCATATCTTCTGTTCATTCATCCAGTCAACATTTATTGAAGCAACTACTACATGAAAGTCACTAAGGTCAAGTGTCAGGGACACAAAGACTACAGTAGTCTGTGTGTTCACAGGGGTCCCAGAATATGTGTCGCTGGCTGACTAGTATAGTAGGCAGACTGAAGACACAGGAGGGAAATTGTTCTGTTAGCAAAAGGCAAAAAACTAGACAAAAAAAACTAGGATACATGGTGGGCAAGTGTAGGTAGGAGCAGAATTACCCAACGCTGCTAACAATGGGCCAACAAAGCATGTCAGCTCCAAAGAAAGGGCCACCAGGTGGAGCTGGACTTCTGGACACCGAGATAGACTCTGCCAAGAGAAAAGTTCTACCTCTCCCGCAAAGAGGGAAACAAGTCTCAGCCCCCAGAGCTACTGTAAAATTAAAAGTAGGCATAACCCTGGCCGGGTAGTAGAGTGGGTTAAAGCGTCATCCCACTATGTCAGGGTTGCGGGTTCAATCTCTGATCAAGGCACATACAAGAAGCAACCTATGAATGCGTCAAAATGGAACAACAAATCTCTCTCTCTCTCAAATCAGTTTTCTAAAAAAGTAGGTGTGTTATCTTTATCTTACAATTGAGAAAACTGAGGTCACTCAGGCCAGCTCCAAAGCCTGTATACATTCCATCACTCCACATGCCTTCCTATTTGGATTCAGGGATGTGAGACTGGATTCAGTAATGGAGCTTCTGGCTACAGAGAACTGGAACTGTCTCAAAAAACTCTGAAAAACCAGAATAATCAGCCTCAGGAAGGGCCATCTGCACACCTCGCTGGTTGGGAAAAGTAACCATTTATAGTAGCCTGGGTAGGACAGCAAGGTTTTTTCCAAACTCAGAATTAATTAATTATCCATCCATCCAATCATCCACCTATCCGACAAGCATATATTGAGCACCAACTGTGTTCCAGGCCCTATACAGGCTCTGTAATTAAGACCCAGGTGCCAGCCTTCACAGAAAAGTGAACATGGACAATTGCAAAATGAAAGTATGAAAGCACTGCGAGGTAACCCATCCAGTCTGGGGCAGTGAAGGGGGTGCATATGGGTACCAGGACCACTGTTATCTGGACTGAGTATATGGAGGCTGGTGCTGGGGTTGGGGTAGGGGGGGAAGAATTCCTGGCAGAAAGGGCAACATGTGATCACCCTGACAATGAAATCAGCAGTGAGTGAAGTCACCCACGCGTATAAAAAAATTTACCTTAACCAGCAATTTTCAACCAGTATGCCACAAGAATTTTTAAAACATGCAGTATCTGACTAGTCAGAGCCACTGACCTTTTTTCCCTTATGTTGCCAAATTAAAAAACGACAACAGCCAACACAAGAGTAGCCAGGTGTGAATGAATCAAAATTATATCAAGTTTTTGTTAAATTGGCAAAAAATATATCTTTGGTGTGCTACAGAATTTTAGTAATTAGTTTACATGTGCCATGAGACGAAAAGGGTAGAACATCGCTGCCCTAAGCAATAATTGGTAAATGATTTCAGGGTCTATTAGCAAGGCTAGCTTACCTAGGGCTGTAGTTCATCAGCAGTTTTAAAGGAAGATTATACCCATAGAGGGACAGCAAACCACTCTGACAGAAACAGCAACCTTTATTTGCTCCCTTGAAATTGTCACCGTTTGAATAGAAAAGGATGAAAATACGGCAGAAATATAGATCACGCCTCTGTGAGATAAAGACCGCATTCTAGAGATGAAGAGACTGAGGCTAGTAAATTTACTCTGCCTGATTCCATGCTCTTAACCCCCACGATCGCCGCCTCCCAAAGGGATGAGGGTGCCCTCTGCACTGTCCAAGAGAGACAAATGCTGGCTCGGGGCACCCAAGTGTTCCAACCACTGAGGAGACCTTATTGTAGGATAAGGATTATTTCACCCAGCTTTTCCAGAAATATACCCCCAAACCAAGCTAAAGCAGGCTTAAGTCTTTCCCATAAACTCCTCCTTCAATCTCAGTCTCCCCTTCTAACAATCACCCAACTTGCCTTCAGTGTCAGTCTTCTGGAAAGTATATCTAGGCCACACTCCCTGCCCTTCCCTTGTCTAACATCCACTCCACCGCTCCACTGAAACGACTGACAGTTTCCCTTTACTTCCTCTTTGCCAATTCCAAATGATGTTGGCTGCATAGCCCCCACTCTGGGCTCCATCATGCCCCACATTTAACCACCCTGCATTAGAATGATTTACATAACTGTCTGTCCCATCACCTGTGAGCTACAGAGGGTACCCTGAGTAACAGTCATCCTCACAGCCCCAGGGCAGACCCCAGAATTAGGCACATCGTGGACATTCAAATTTCACTGGATGAATAAGCTCTGAAATCCGACTCCACCCACAATGCCCTGAAATTTCCCTCTCCAAAATCACCAGTGGCCTCCACGTTGATAAATCCAAGCAACTCCACTCCTTATCTAGCTTGACCTCTTATCAAACTCGATACTGTTGACCATGGACTCCTTCTCAAATTGCTCTCTTCCACTTACCATCTCCCATTTCCCAACTATCTCTCTAGATGTTTCTTCTCCACCTTTTTGCAGAATATTTATCCCCTAATGTTGGTATTCCTCAGAATCCTGTCCTAAGCCCTTTTCTCCTCTCTTTCTACATCCGACCCCAAGGTCATCTAATCTGCTACTGTGATTTCAATTATTCTCTATATACTGAAGATTCTCAAAAATAGATACCAGCCCAAGTGTCATGATTCCAGATACATATGAATATCCAACCACCTACTTACTGGACATCACCAGGTACAAATTCAATCTATCCAAAACTGACCCCATCAATTTCTCTCAAACCTACGGCTCCTCCAGTGTTTCCCCTTTAAGTAACTGGCATAACCAACTACCCAGTTGCCCACACCAGAAACCTGGGCATCTTATAGCATCATTGACAACCTCTACCCATATCTAATCAGTGTCCAAGTCTTAACAAGTTTCCTCATCTCCTAAACAAGACGCTAGTTTAAGCCACAATTATCACTTACTGGGCTCATAGCAACTGCTTTGTGACTGGTCCTACAAACTGATACCAGAGTACTCTTTTTTAAAATCTACAAATTCTAGCACCTAAATCACAAATGTCGCTCTCCTGCTTCACATGCTGGAAGAGATTTTTCATTGCCTTAGGACAGTAATTTTCAATCTTCTTTATCCCGTGGCACACATAAACTAATTACTAAAATTATGTGGCACACCAAAAAGTAGATTTTTTGCCAATCTGACAAAAAATAGGTATAATTTTGATTCATTCACACCAGACAGCTATTGTTGTGTTGGCTGTCGTCTTTTTTCTTTTTATTTAATAATCTATGGTAAAAGAGGTCAGTGCTCCTGACTAAATAAATAGTCAGGTATTGCATGTTTTAAAAATTCTTGCAGCCCACCAGCATGCCATGGCACACCAGTTGAAAGGTATGCCTCTCACTAGCCCACCAAACTCCTTAAAATGGTTCTTGCAATAGATTATATTTTCCCAAGGTGTCTTGACAATATCTCCCATCCCACATGCTTTTCACACAATGCAACTTTAATATTCCATCAAGAGGCAAGGTCTGTGCCTCTTGAAACTGGATGGTCTTCTGTGACTGTTTCAACCTCTAGAGTACAGCAGGAGTGACACCACGTGACTTCAGAGGCTAGGTCATAAAAGGCAATGCAGCTTCCTTGCTGGGATACTCATTCTCGAAGACTTCGGCTGCCAAGTAAATAATCTGATTGCTCTGAAGCTGTCATTATGTGAAGAAGCTCAAGGTAGTCCAAATGGAGAGACCACATGGGGAGGCCCTGACACAGCCTGAAGAGAAAAAGGTTCCCAGCTAGTCTCCACCTTCAGCAACACCATTCCAGCTCCTGCCACCACACCATGTGACTACTATCACATGAGACCCTGAGCCAGAACTGCCCCACTAGGCCTTCCCAAATTCCTGAGCCACAGAAACCATGAAAGATAAGAATAAAATGACTATTGTTCTAAGCCACTAAGTTTTACATGGTTTGTTTCATAGCAATAATAGCTAGAAGAGTTTATAAAGCCCTAAACAACCTTTCCTGTGACCTCCACGTACCTCTACAATCCTGCTCTCAAGATTTCCTATCTTAAATTCAATACTGTAGCCCACCCTGAACCCTTTTCAGTGTCTTGAAGATGTCCTTCTTTCTTGTCTACTTTTCATATATTTAGTTCTTGCTGCCTGAGATGCTCCTCTTCCCTCTCGACTCTTGGTTAATTTTCCTTCATCATTTGGGTGTCATGTTAAACTTCCTTATGGAGAGTTTCTAAACTCCTAGGCTAGTTCAGGTGTCCTCCTGTGGTTCCTTGTCCCTCAAAAATCACAACACTCATCATAACCCATTGTAACCTTGTGTTGGGTTGCCTCTCCTAGCCCCCCACCAGTATATACACAGGTGCACACACACTGACAGCTCCATAAAGGCGATGGTCGGTGCTAGTGAAATGGTAAGTGCTTTGTGGATACTTGCTGAATGCTCAGCCTCCAGTCCCATCTCTTTCCTGAGCTCCAGGTGGGCACATCTGCCTACTCCCCTACAAATAAATTTCAAATTCAACATGATTGCATCCTCCCCCTCCTTGTAAATTATGCCAGCACCCACCAGTTGCCGGAACCAGGAACCTCACCTCTTCACTCAAGGAATATTTATTGAGCTCCTCCCTTTTTTTCTTTGTTGGGGGTCTAGGGGATCATAACGCAGGCTCGGCCCCTGTGGCACAGAGCTTACAAGCTGGTGGACTTCACCTATCTCTTTCTTATACCTCTTTCTTATTTCTTAAGTGTCATTGGTTGTACTGATTATACTTTCTAAATCGCTCTCCCATCTGTCCTTTCCCGGAGACATCATCTCCTAAGTGAGCTGCACTCCCACTGCCATTGTCCTAGTTCAGGCTTTTGTCATTTCCTGCCTAGACTGCAACAAGCTTTCTAATCAGTGTCCCTGCCTCCAGCCCTGCTTCCTCTGTCCCACCCTAGCTATACTGCTCCCCTGTTTAGAACCCTTCAATGGTTCCTCATGTGCTTTAAAATAAAATCTAAACCCCCTAGGAAGCTCTGCCTCATGCTCTAGCCCCTTGCCTTTTTTTTGTTCCCGCACATCCCACAATCCCCCCCACACACCCCATACCCCATGCTTTTTCTCGCCTCTGTGCCTTCCCATCACCTTTCCCTGTATCTAGAATGTCCTCGCCCCTTCTTCGTGCAACAGATATTTATTGAGTACTTCGCAGACAACAGGCACTGTTCTAAGTGGCAGAGATTCAGCAGTGAACAAAACGCCTACTCTCATGATTATTTAAAAATATAAAAAAACCTGAGAGCCACCACTTTAAATAGGATAGGTCTCTGGCAAGGTAATATGTGTGCGAAGATATGAATGGAGTGAGATAATAAGCTCTGAGGATCTCTAAAGAAAGAGCCTTCCCAGCAAAACGGACAATCAGTAATCATTCCTTGGTTACAAAACGCCTAAAGCAGGAACAAGCCAGGCGAACTGAAGGAAAGGCAAGACAAACTGTGTAGCCAGAGCACAGAGGGTGAGGGTGAGACATCTGAAAAGAGCCAAAGAAGTCAGATAAAGTGGGCATTGAAGGTCATGCGAAGTGGGTGCTTCACCCACCCGATTCTTTTTCCTCCTCCAGTGTCAAATACAGAAATCACCTCCTGAATGGGCCACACGCCACCCCACTCAGAGCACTCACCATACGCAATATGTTTAATTGACTGCTTTTGAGGGTCTCTACCACACCATGAGTTCCCTACAAGCAGAGGCTCTACCTTGCAGCTCCATGTTTTATAGGCCCCACCGCCATCAGTAAATTATTTTCGAAGAGTCAAAACATTCTTCCTCTGTTCTCATTCCATGCCCGGCAAGCAATTCCCTGATTACTAGACTGGTCTCCCACTGGCTATAGTACTAGGAAGGGGGGGCCATAACAGCGAACATGTGCCCTCCAGTGTTTAGAAATTACACACGTATGCCCACCATTGCACATTAATAAACACTGTCATTTATAAAGATCAGCCTCCCTTTTCGGTGAGACTCAGTTGGTGAGAAAACGGTCAGCTCTGGGTCCTGATAAACCGAGGAAGGCACCGCTCAGGGAAGAGCTGCATGAGCAGCCCTGCAAAGCCCCCGCTGCCCCCTCCACCGCATCACCACCTTCCCTATTTTAGATGGCAGTTCTATCGCCTCCCATCTGTCCACGCTTGAATCCTTAGCATCACCCCCGAGAGCTCCCACACACCCCCATAACCAGAAGTCCTAGAAATCCTACCTTATAACTAGTGCTGTATCTACCCCCTACCCCCTCCTCTCAGTTCCAACGGCCACCCAGAGGGCAGGCCTTCACCACACACTTCATATACACTCAGGTTTCAGCTCCCTAAACCGGTCTCCTTACCTTTTGTCTCATATTCCCAAAACACTCTCCACATGCCCAAAGGAGTACTTCCAAGCAAATAGGATTTTTCCTCCCCACTTAAAATAGATATTTCCCCCTATTTTCAAAATAAAATCTAGCACCATAGAAAACCCTCCTTGAGCCAACCCTGGGCTATATTTCCAGTCTCTACCTTCTCCCCTATCTCTTACTCCACATTCCAGCTCTGCCAACTACCTGCAGTCCTCTGAATGTTCTGTACCTTTTTGCATCTCCACACCTCATTACGTGCAGTTACCACTATAAGAAATGTCCTAGAAGACGGTTGTGTGTCTTTTCAAAAGTCAGTTGAGATGCTGTGTTGTCTGTGACATCTCTCTAAGCTCTCCTCCCCACAAGAGGAAAGCCTTCCCGCTTACTCCTATGGTACTTTTATCATCACACCTATTATCTCGCATGACAATTATTTGTTACTGTGTCTGTCTCTCTCCTGGGATATTTCTTGATTTTCTCCTGAACGGTTATGGTTAAATAAAGGTATTACTGCAGGGTGTATCTGGACAGAATGTCCTCAGAGGTCTCAGCACCTGACTTGTCCTGGGTGCCCATTAAATAACAACTGAAGGAAGAAACTCATGAATCACGTGTCCCTAAATTCTTACAATCTTCGTTGTCCTTCAGAGCCTTCATTGTCCCAGATCTCCATGTGCCTCTGAAGTTCTTAGAGATAGAAAAAGCAGTGAAGATACATAGTAATTTTAAATATAACAATTATTAACATGGTACATTTGAGCCATGACTTATGGTTTTCACTGAATCTGGCTTCGTCTTTGCAGTAGCCTGGAAGTCAATAGTCACCACGCCTTGCTGAAGGTCACACAGCTACTGAGCCCAGCCTCAAACACAAGTCTGGGGCACTTTTCACTCTACTAGAGTTGTCTCGAATATATGCCATATATGCCACAAATCCATGCAGCACACAAAGTTCTGTCTTCTGTTTACTGGGGAGCTCTGCAAACTAGCCATAACTGTGGCTACTTTGCATGTATTCATACAAGGGTATACATGTGCATTTATGTGTACATGGGTGTACAAGAGTTTGAGTACATCTCTATTACCAAATTAGAAGCAGCAAATTAAAAAAGAGTGACTGATGGAGATGGGCACAATTCCAGAATCAAGGAATGACGGCTGTCAGAGATGACACAGACCAAAACCAGAAAAGAATAAAACCTGATGAGCTGAAATCAGGCCAGCCATCTGAGGCCACTGAGGAAGCCAACATTCACCCCCACCCTGCTGGCCTTGGAAGGCCCTGTAATCATACAAGAATTGAAATGTACAGTGGTAACCCCAGGTCACCAAAAGAAATGTCAAGTTACTGAGGCATGCAGACAGCATTGGTTTTAAAGAGATTTCAACAAAGACGATCGAAATGAGAGAATTCCAGCATTTAAAGGGATGCAACCATCTTAGAAATTTTCCTTAGATGGAATAATCTTTACCCTACACAAGGTATGTGACTATATACCTACATTTAAGGGGACCCCCAATTAGTTTCACCAGTAAGTCAACCTTACCAGATCATCTATAATTTGTCAAGAATCTAGCCAAGCCCTGCCCATTGTGGTTCAGTTGGCTGAGTGTCATTCTGCAAACCAAAAGTTCATGGGTTCAATTCCCACTCAGGGCACATGCCTAGGTTTTGGGTTCAGTCCCCTGAGGCATGCACAAAAAGGCAACCAACTGGTGTTCCTCTCGCACATCGATGTTTCTCTCTCCCATCAATGTTTCTCTCCCTCTCTTTCTCTCTCCCTTCCCCTCTCTCTAAAAATAAAATAAAATAAAAATAAAAGTAGACCTGTAAATAGGAAAGAATGTCACTGATAAATTCCAAGGAAAAAGCAAACAGTAGAGTTATATGTAGACTATGATCCCATTTTTGTAAGCCATAGAACAAAACTACATCTCTTGAAGGAGAATAAAAAAATCAGGAAGGGCACACAAACTGCTAATGATGCTTACTTACCATGGGAAGCTGGGTGAAAGGTAAATTGGTGGGTTTTTTATACTTTGGTACTGTTTGCATTTTCACACAAAGCATACATTAATTTTTAATAAAATAAAGGTATTTGCAGAGCCTTGCATTTCCTTCCATCTCCTTCTTACCGGCTGACTAGACTCACATCCAGGCCCCTGCCCTGGCGCTGCACCCAACACCTCCTGCCCCAGCCCCACTTACAGATGCAGGCAGCAGCCAGCAGGCGGCCGGCAGCATAGGGGGCAAAGCAGCTCGGGAAGATGGGCTGCACCATGTAGTTGGCAAAGGTGATGGCGATGATGGCCTGGCTGGTAGGCTCGATGATGAGGAGAGAGGTCCAAAGTCGGATGAAGGCAAGCAGTCCCCCGAAGGCCTCGAGGATGTAAGCATAGCTGGCCCCAGACTTCTTAATGGTGGTGCCCAGTTCCGCATAACAAAGGGCCCCAAAGACAGAGAAGAGGCCCCCAACAGCCCAGATGACCAGGGAGAGGCCAAAGGAGGCACTGTACATGAGAACACCCTTGGGGGACACAAAGATGCCTGAGCCAATCATGTTCCCCACAATCAGGCACACGCCATTCAGCAGGGAGATCTCCTTCTTCAGCTTCACCTGCTCAGGTCCTGGGTGGTCCTCCTCTGCCAAAGGGGAGGCATCCCCCATGTGCTGGGGGGCCACTTCGTACTTAACGCCGTCAACCATGGTGGAAGAGGAAAAGAAAGATTTCACCAGCTTCCTGGCATTGCACTCTAAGGAAGATAGCAAAGATAATATCTATCAGGTGGTTGGCAGTACCAAGTACGCTCCCCCATGGGGACAGGTATGGGCAACCCACCCTGCCCACCATGGCTGAGACCTCTCTCTTGCCTCCCACCTCCCATTAATGTCTTTTCATGCTGGCTCATCAAAACAATCCCAACTTGAATTTTTAAGGAAAGGCACTCATTCCCCAGACTGGAAGCATCTGTCTCTCACTGTGCTGAGACTGGTGCTGCCTATGAGATTTACAAAATAAAAAACTAAATCCTGGTTCTACCTGGACCTGCTGTGATAGGAGACAGGAATTAGGACAATCATCTGCTAGTTCCTAGGTGTAACCATGATTTGAGCCGGCGTTTTTCAGCCTTACCTCAAAAACATCTGGCCCTGGCCAGTGTGGCTCAGTTGGTTGGAGCGTTGTCCCGTAACCTGAAAGGTCGTGGGTGCGATTCCCAGTCAGGGTACATGCCTAAGCTGTGGGTTCGATTCCCCTCCAGTTGGTGCACGTACAAGAGGCAACCAGTTGATGTTTCTCTCTCACATCAATGTTTCTCTCTCCCTCCCTTCCCCTCTCTCTAAAATCAGTAAGTTATGTTCTCAAGTAAGGATAAAGAAAGAAATAAAAGTCTGTCTTCCCTCCAATTTCAGGTTCATCTGTCACCTGTGTTGAAATGCAACATGAGGAACCAACCTTGCAAGCAAATAGTCTGTGGTTTCTCCTCACAACACTGCTCTTCCCCCCAAGACGTCTAGCTCAGGCAAACCTCCAGGCTTCAGAGATTTCTTGCTGGAAACCCACAACCATTCCCCTACTTATGTGAAGTGCTCAACCCTAGCAAAGTCCCAGCAGCCTCACCCCACCAGGAAAGAAGGACTATTTTCCTCTTTTCCTTGATTTTTTTTTTCTGAGACACCTTTCCCAGCCCCTATTCCAGACCCCCTGCTGTCTGTCATATCCCTCACATCAGCACCGTTGCATCGTCCAAATAATATGAATGAGAGAAGGGTGATCCGAATGTGCAGCCCAAGCTGGAGATGATTGGAGTCGGTTGATGACCACTGCCCACCCAGGAGTTGTTGCTGGAGACACGGCAGTGAAAGCCAAAGACAGGAAACAGCTGAAGTGGGGCAGCTGATGTTGGCCCCCACACAGCAGGAGACAGCTGAGAAAAAAGCAGGCAAGGCTAAGCCAAGCAAGTGAGAGATACTGGGGCTAGAGGCACTGGGAAGATGAAGCGGACGCGGCACAGGAGCAAAAAGGGGTGGGGTCAAGTGGGGGGCACCACTGAAGGAGAAAGTGGGAAGCACTCATTACCTGGCTAAAGGTGTAAGCAGGTTCCTACACAGCCGCAGCAGCGCCAGTGGAAGTCAGGAGCTGTGTTCTGACCACTCCTTCTTCTCAATCAGCAAGGAAAGGAATGGCCAGGCAAGCACTTAATGATTTAAGTCAAATCAAGAAGTCAAGAAGGGCGGAGGGGCTGAGGGCGGGGGAGAGGAGCACTAAGCAACTGTGTCTGGGTCCAAGGGTCACTGGCCCATCGCTTCTGCAGAAAGAGCAGCTAGGAGCTCTAGCCTCAGCACTTTCTATGATAAGAAGGCACTCCCTCAGGAATCTCCTTTGACACGAGCCAGGAGAAAGGACTGTCAGCTGGGCGCAGCTCTGAAGCCCTGGGGAAACTGTCCCCTAGCAAACTGGCCCTGATGAGGACTGGGCTGGCTGGGAAAGAATGCACAGCCCTATCTCCTAGCCCTCCACGCCCCACCCTAGCCCACTTCTCTTGTTCCAAACAAGAAAAGTTGCACAATGTGACACAAAGGCTTGCTCGTAAACTGAGATTAAAGGAAGTGTGAGTGCAGTCCCAGTACCTCGTGACTGGCCATCCTGAGAGTAGAGCTCTTCACACTTCCTCACACTGAGTGAGGGGCGGCAGCCCCTAAACTTGAGCCATTACCCCAAGGCTGAGCCTCAAGCTACTTCCAAAGAAACAAAGTCAAGAAATTATACTCAGACCTCTGGCTGCATTCATCCCACCCCTTCATGTGCCCTTTCATCCTTAAGAAAATATACCAGGATCTTTGGGTAAGCATAATTCTTACAGTCTTCCCCAAATACAAGTTTACTCCGATTTCCTAAATAATATGGGGAAATAGGATTTCCCCTGAACATACAGGTCCAGTACGGAAAGAAAAAGTTGAATATTTTTTGGAAATCACAGATTACTCTACCTTTATAGTCTACTTAAATCCGGTGTTTTGAGTCTCCTTTACCAAAGGAAATACACTCTATCCATTCTGAAATCCAATCATCTGTCCTTTTTTCACAACTTTTTAAAAACAGCTCTCTTTGGTTACTCTACAACCAGAGAATAATGATCTAAAAATCCCAAGGGGACTTATCTTTACCCTACTCCCTCCCATCCTAGCCCCTTAAACTTTTTTTTAAACTAAGAGAGGGATCCAGATGTTAGCCTTCCCAGACGTTATCCTTCTCCCAAGTCACCCTCACAAATGTCTAAAATCGGTACATGAAAAAAAAAGGGGGGGTTCTATGGAAAGTAACTTCACAGGGCGATCTAGTTATGAATTCCTAACTGGGGAGGTTATGATGGGTAGTCATGACCCAGGCATATAACTTCTTTACTAAAAGGCTTATCTTTAACTTAAGCAAGCCCTGTTCATTGTTTCTGTACATCTAGGTTAACACACCTTTGAAATGTCCCATCCTTCTAGTATATGACTGAGACAGGATAGTAAGAAGCTAAGGAAATTCCTTGGCAAGTGGAATAGGGAAACCGAGACAGACAGCCGAACAAACTGGCCGAGCAATTTACAGGCAGGTGCAGAAGGTCACCTCCCTGGGGATGACATCTAGGCCTCAGTTGTATTTCAGCTCCAGGTCCAGGAAAGCAGCGAAGCCAGGTGGGCGAAGCCAGGACCTGCTGCAATGACTAAGGACCCCCTGCCCTGGCACTGAGACCACCACCCTGAAAAAGCACACCTGGAAGAGCCGATGAATGTTCTGCTGAAACCCTCCCCTGAAGCCTCCCCTAAAATTCCTGCCTCCTAGAGGGATAAAAGCCCTTAGACAAAGGGCCCAGCAAGCTCACGCTCCGGCTCTGCCCCTGGGAGCAGCCCGTGCCATTCCCTTCCCCTTCTTCTTCCCCTTCTTCTTCCCCCACAGGCACGCATCTCCTAAATGCTAAGGGACCTCAGGAGACTTGCAGGGAGGGGAACAATGGGCAGAGGCAGCTGGTCCCAGGCGAACCCCCTGAACCTGTCCCCAAAGCCCCCTTCTCTCTCACTTCCCAGTGAGCTAAGGCAGCCCAGCCCAGGCTCTCCTGTTGCTTCGTCTGGGCTAAGCCCTTCCTGTTTCACCGTCCCCAGCTTTAATAAATGCATCCTCACAGTCACCTGGATTCATGCTGTGAAATCTTTCCTACACACAATTAAGAACCCACACTTAGGCAGACCCACTCAGGGCCAGGCCCCCTGTCCCATAACATGAGCACGCTTTCAGGGCCCTCCTCCTAATGCATGACCACCCTCAAGAGAGCACATAACCTTAACCTGTAATCCAACCCCCACCTTGCTTTTTCCCACCTTCATGTAATCTTCCTTACGTTCCCTCCTTAACTTCAAATGCATAGAAGAAACTACAAAATTTACTCTCAGGAGTATTTGAGATCTTGCTCCCCCAGCATATATTGTCAGTTTTCCTCAAATAAACTCTTATAAAACTTCTCTACACATTTAAACGTTTCTTACAGCCACAAATTCATCCAGAGGAGACTATCCTTTTCTCCCAGGTGACCCCAAAATACTCCTATAATAATAATAGTTGTCATTTATTGAGCACTTACTAAAGCCAGACACACTGCTGAGCACCTAAATGCCTTACCTCATTTAATCCTCCCTGCAGCCCCTCCTTAAGTCCCATGCCAGGGTGCCAAACTAGTGAGGGCAGGCTAGCCAATAGAGCCCAAACTCATAACTGGCACTGCGCTACCTCCCCAAATCCCTACCCTGTCCTATCTGTCCAGCCTATAGGCCTTCCTCAGACAAGAAAACACTTCAGATGGCTTCCTAATGAATTCTCTGGAAGAGGATGTGATTAGATTAAAAAGAAAGCCTCCGCCCTCCTTCAGCCTGAGCATAGACCCTCCAGCAAAGCTCATCCACCTCCTTCCTGGCTGTTCCTCCCCTGTCTCATCCCTTTGCAGGCAAATACAAGTCCTCTTGGCAGCACTGCAATTGCTAAGGTTCCCACTTATAAAGCAAACAAGACACATGGAAATACATCATCACGCCTGCCCTTTCAAGGCCAAATTCATTGACACCAAGGGGTGGGCAGTGTCCTAATGGGACATTAAAAAAAAGAAGAAGAAATGAAAGAGGGACAAAGGAAGGAGAGAGAGCATGAGGGCAAGTGGGGAGAGAAGTGTGTTGGGTTTAATTCCTGACTAAGTAGTATCTGAAAAGAGAAGTCCTTCTCTTGGAATCTTGAGGCAGAAACCCACACTCCAGCAAACAGCATACCCTAGTGGCCTGACCAGGAATGCTAAGGGTAGAATCTCCCTAGCCTACCCTGCACTCCCCCACACAAACTGAGCAGGGGTGGATGTCCTTCACAGAAAAGATACCCCTTCTCTTGTCAACCACCACCTAGCACTGGTGCCATGGGCAGAAAAGCACGGTCTTCAGCAGCTCACATACCTCCCTGAGGTCCTGGTTCACAGGGTAATGCTTCCACCGGTTACACAGCCTGAGATTTGCAGGACCTCTCCTTAAGGGCTCTTCCACACCTAGCTTTACAGAAGAATTCTGCAGAGTCTAGAACCCCACAAGGTAACGGTGTTTCTGATATGCCACACCCCTTGTCCTCTTCCCCTATCTGAAGTGCATTCAGGACCTAGTGAAGATTACAGGACAACACACTCGTCCTACGCCCTGTGGGAGAAGTTTCAGATTCACCGGCTCAGGGAACACAGGCAGCAGGGCCCCCAGGACACAACGCCTGGCACAAGTAGCCAGTGGGGCCCCTTGCCCTGGCCCCACCCATGAATGGCAACAGCAAAACACCCTTTCTCCAGAAACCAGTATACAGTTCAGGGTCTTGGCCCCTCAGTCAAGTTCAGGGAGCTAAACGTGAGCAGATCTTTTCTCCCCCAGAGACCCCAGTGTCCTGCCGTCCTAGCTCCAACTGGTCTGTGCTGCCTCCCCTGACAACAGAAATAGAAAACAAATACACTTCTGGTACAGCTAGATTGCCCCATCACCCCAAGCTGGAATCTCAGCTCCTCCCTCCCCAGTTCTCCATTTGTTTTTCTATATTTCCACTGTGGCTACGACAGTCCCTTAAAAAAAGAAAGAAAAAAGTGAAACAAGAAATTGTTTACTCCTGTGGCCAGGTCTTCCATTAATGTAGGGCTGAAGTCTCTGGGCAGAGGGCTCTGCCTAGGGAGGGTCAGCGCTGGGGCCAGAAAACAAGAGGCACTGAGTCTCCTCCATTCAGTCAACCTTCAGGACTCTCACTCCATCCTCCTTCTTCACTTCCCCTCTCACCCACTGTCCCCGTCTCCCACCTCTTACCAGTCCCGTGACCTTTGGGCAGGTTCGAGGAGGAGGGGCTACCAGCACGCTGGGGGCGGGGGGAGGAGAAGGTGCTAGGAAGGGGCACCAGAGTATGGCTGGAGCTGCAGGAGCTGTTGACTCTGAGGAGCAGAAAAGGCAGAGGGTGATGGGACCGAAATGGAAAACAGGAAAACATATGTGTGACTCTGGCCGGCTGCAGCGGCGGGGAGGGGCCAGGAGGACGGGCTGGAGCTGGGACCCACAGGACCTCGACGCCTGCCCGCCTCTAGGCTCCTCCTCTTCCCTACCTCAGCACGCCCCCCATCAGCACACCTCCCCCAAGTCCCCCGAACTTCCTTGTTGCCCTACATTTCTGAGCACTGAAGCTCTCCCAGTGACTTACACTGCCCTCCTCATGCCCTAACTCGTCTCCCTAATTCCATTTCCCCTGCATCTCCCACTCTCATACTATTATCGGCCCTGAGAAAGGCATAGAATCCATGGTTAGGGTAATATACCTCCGTGGTTCCACCTCTAGAGTCTCAGTGCCATTTCAGCCCCTATGTAAGACAATCCATGCCAAGGAATGTCACTTTGTGGGGTACGGTTGAGCCCAGACCTAAGCTCTAAGCGAGCCCACTCACAACGCAGGTCCCCAACTGGTTCGAGTGATGCATGTGTTGCCAAGGCCAGACAAGGGGGCCTGAGCAAGCCCTGGCACAGGGCTGAGTTGGCATCGCTTCAAACCTGGATTATTTAAATATGTTGAATGTTTATTTAACCAAAGTGGGGGAATATGAGTTTCTGGGAATTAGTAACTTTTAGCTTCATTCTTTCTATTCAAAATCAGAATTTATTACGTGAATTCATTACATATAACTTTCTGAAGCAGATGATTTCTTGGTAGGCATATTAAACCAATTAAAATGTAGAAATGACATAAATCTCTCTCACGGAGTGGCACTTCCCGGTGTATGGTGCATTCGCAAAATTCTAGCTGTGACTGCTGCCTTTAAGCAACTAAAAGCTGGTCATGAGGCTACACCAGGCAACTTATACTTGTACCTGCGTGTCGCAAAATTATTTTGGAGACAGGTGGTCCAGGTAAGCAGTCTTTAAGGATTTCTCAGTGGATGGGAGCCAACTTCCAGTTCACCGAGAAACATAGATAGAAATCAGAGTTCGCTGGCGCCAAACGTCTGAATTACTTCAAGAATTTAGTGCCCTTTTAGACCCAGGCTGCTGCCCAGCTGGTCTGCCCCTTAATCCTACTCTGGGGTCAGGTCCAAGCTGTAAATGAGGGAAGTACTAAAAGTCTAAAATTGCCCCTCAGCTCTGTCCCCTGTTCTTTCACTCCACTCTAACCACACCGGCCTCCTTGCTGCTGCCACACAAGCATGCTCCAGGCTAACAGCTTTGGCAATCGGCGTTCCCTCTGCCGGCAACATTCTTCCCAGAGATATTAATTCCTTCGCTCATTCCATTCAGGTCTGTGCTTAAACACCAACCTTTCGATCCCTTCACCATGCTTGACTTTTCTTCAAGGGCACTCATTACCCTGCCAGGTTTGGAGTTAGTTCCTTGTGAGCTGCCCCACTACAATGAAAACATCACCAGACCTTTGTTCACCCCTATCCCCAGGACAGGGCACATGTGGACCCTCAAGAAATGTTTGCTGGAAGAATAAATGAATGAATGAACAATGCTGTCCCCCTAAACTGATTTCCCAGCTGGCTGGGCTTTGGGAATGTCCTTGAACTTGCCCTTCAGCCCCACCTATGCAGCTGCTGCTGCTGCCCTGGCTCCTAAGCAAGGAGTGTTTAGAAGTCTTTTATTTTTTTTTTTATAGTAATGAGTTTAAAGGAATGGGAAGGAATAATTTCCAGGTTTACAGGGAGGCCTAGAATAGTTTGAAAAGGACTTTTTGTTTTATTAACGGGAAAACAAAAACAAAAAAGATCCTCATCTAACGCGCTTTCCCGGATCCGGAAAGCTCTCAGTGCTCCGTCCCATCACCCAGGCTCGGGTGACACTTCTGGATGCAACGAGAGCAAAGTGCGACGGTCGCGAAGCGGTGAAAGGGCAGAGAAAGCAGAGGGAAGCGAGCGCTCAGGTTCAAGTAAATGCAGGTGGAGTCTAGAAGGGTGGAACCACAAATCCTTAATCGTGAACTCTTCCCAGGCCCCGCTCCCGGCTCCCCCCGCCCTCGGCTTTCCCTGCCGTTCCCGGCGATCCTCGCTCCTTATCCACACCCCCACGGCCCCCTGCCCAGCCGGCTCGCCGCTTTTTACCTTTGCCCCATTCCCCCACTTTCCCCACCCCACCCACCCAGCCTCACTTTCCCGGGTCCCGGGACCCGGGGCCTTCACGTCTCTCCCGCCTTCTCTTAGTTCCCTCTTTATCCCGGCCAGTTTCCGTGTCTGTGGCTCTAAGATTTCGCCTACCCGAACCCTGAACCTGGTCTCCCGCCCTCAAAACCCATCTCGAGAGTTCAGTCGTCCTTGATGTCCAGGTCTGGCTGCCGGGGCCGAGCCGAGTTGTGCCTTGGAGGTCCGGGACCCCACTCCACCGGGCGTCCCTTCAGGTCCCTCCACCTGGCCAAGTAGCTCTCGCCCCTCGCGGGCTCCAGAAAGCGCTAGAAGAGGGGTTTGTAGTGGGGGTAGGCAAAGAGGGAAAAGGGCCGAGAACCAAGAGACCTCGCAACCCACTCCTCTGCCTTCTGGCTCAGGCACAGCTGCGCTGCCCCTGGGAATGAAAATGACCGCGGATACCCTTCGACGCGTTCTCCACCCGTTTCCTCTTCCCTCCCTCCCAGCCCAGCTCGAGCTGGCGGCCCGACCGGGGTCTAGCAACCCCGCCCGCCTCCAGGTCCGAGATGCTCGGCTGAAATTCGGAGGGCTCTGGACTGCAAAGCCCCGTGGGGGAGGGCAGAGGGAGCAGCTCCCGACTCGCGCAGGGGGAGGGGTCTCCCGGAAGGGCGTCTCCTTCACAGACGTTCTCAACGCCCCGCCCCCTCGGGGGAGCTGTTGCATCAGCTTCGAGATCCCAAATTAAGGCAAGTGGTCTCCACTAGGCCAGAAAGGTGTCGGGCAGTGGAGCTGCCGCCAGGAGGCAGCACTTAATAAAAAATGCCTTGGCTGAGGGTGCCTGCGAGGTTGGAGTCACCAAAGCGCCTTTCACCTGAAGAGTCTTAGAGACAGCAGCGTCAACCCAACAACAGAGGGATTTGCTGGGCTTGTTTAAAAAAAAAAAAAAATGGGATCTGGAAATAGTTCACCATGTTTTAAGGTTAAAAGATAACTTGTAAATAATAGTTTCCTTTTGTATACCTTTTGGACAGTCCCGCTTTGGCATTTTATAAAGCCAATGTTACCGCTCTGCAGAGATTCACAGAAAGCCCCCCACCTTCAAGACCAGTCTGGTGGAAAGCCACAGCTTAAGAGATTTCAAAGTTGTTGGGCAAGAAAAAATGGTGTAGCCTGAAGTCATACTGATTTAGCAAGGGATTTGACAGCCACGGGACAAGAAAAAGGATATGTTACAATAAATTACATAGATAATAAGAAAATAACGTGCAAAGCAATGTACTGTGTGAGTGGGTGCTTTATAGCCATCAGTTCCCACACTTCTTGCTGTGTGTGACAGTGGTTTCATCTTTAGCTGTCCTGAGAAGGAAGGCAATGAAGGAATGTGAAATAAGACACTTTCCCAAACCTTAGAATTTGGTCACAAGTATGCAAAAAGAGGAAGAGGAAGCACAATGAGGTGGCACTGGCAACACAGAGTCAGCCTCACTTATGCTCTTTCTCCAACATCATCATTAATCATCCCAGTGGTTAAAAAAGCACCTAATTTCCCAGAGCAAAGCAGTTGTACAAAAGTTACTGTATACAGATGTATTTAAATAAACATGTTAGGCAAAAAAAAAAAAGTAGATAACAAAATGTTAAAGCCAAATACAGGCCATGATGCCCTTGAGGGGCAAAAGTGTTAAAGACAGGGAAGACATGAAGCTCAGATTCCTGATGCTTCCCATTGCTCTTAACTCCAGTTTTTGCCAGATGAACTCCAGAGGTAGAAACACATCTAGTTTGGGATGCTGAAACTACTTTCCTGTGGCTTATGAGTCTGATGAAGTCATTGAGGAGAGCTTTCCATGTGCCAAACCCCTCCCTTGCCCGTGCTCCATGAGGTCCCTGAGAATGCTGATGATGTTGGCTGTCAGCACTGGTGTTCTGTCTCTCTCTCTCTCTCTCAAAATCCTAACCCATATTTCCTGCTATTTACAGCCCATTGATTGTCCCCCTGCCACATCAAAATAACCACGTCAAAGGCTGAACTTGTCTTCTTTCCCAAGACCTTTCCCCTCCCAGATTTCCCAGTTTTCCTGGTCAAACTTCCCATCCTGCCCCAAAAGTTTTCCAGCTCTAGCTCCTTGCCTCCCACAGCTATTAAATTATTACATGTGTTCACTTCTGCATGTAGAGTTCAAATTGTCCACATTATTTGTGCACCTTAATGCAGGCTCCCTTTTTTTTTTTAAGATTTTGTTTATTTACTTTTAGAGAGGGGGAAGATAGAGAGAAAGAGAGGGAGAGAAACAGCAATGTGTGAGAAATACATGGATGGGTTGCCTCTCGCACTCCCCCATCCAGAGACACAGCCCACAACTCAGGCTTGTGCCCTGACCAGGAATCGAACAAGCGACCTTTCAGTTCACAGGCCTGCACTCAATCCACCAAGCCACACCAGCCAGGGCACATGTTCCTTTTTTATGATTTTGCAAATCAGTGGTGTCCCCTTCTGTGTTACTACTAGAATAAAGTAATGTTGCTGGTTCAGTTCTATAAACACTATAAAGTTGTAGCATTG
Organism: Mormoops blainvillei; assembly: GCA_004026545.1. Classification (NCBI taxonomy): domain Eukaryota; kingdom Metazoa; phylum Chordata; class Mammalia; order Chiroptera; family Mormoopidae; genus Mormoops; species Mormoops blainvillei. Next base: position 106,758 of record PVJD01002724.1, on the reverse strand, counting down.
GGCCCTGACTGGTGTGGCTCAGTGGGTTGGGAGTCATCCCGAAAACCGAAAGGTCACCACCAGCTCAATTCCCAGTATGTTGGAGCACATCCTTGAGCTGCGGGCCAGGTTCCGGCTTCCCCGGTTGATGGCGTGCAAGAGGCAACTGATAGATGTTTCTCTTCCTCTCTTTGAACTTCCCTTCCCCCCTCTCTAAAACTAAATAAAATCCTTAAAAAACAAAATAAGAAGAGCCCTGGCTGGTGTGGCTCAGGGGATTGAGAGCCAGCCTGCAAACCAAAGGGTCTCTGGCTCCATTCCCAATCAGGGCACATGCCTGGGTTGTGGGCCAGGTCCCCAGGAGGAGGCGCAAAAGAGGCAACCACACATTGATGTTTCTCTCCCTCTCTTTCTCCCCTGCCTCCCCACATCTAGAAATAAATAAATAAAATGTTTTTAAAATAAAATAAATAAAAAGACATAGCATTGGTGGTAGTACCATCTTTTCTGCCAATCTTGAATGTTGACACTGAGGTTATTTTTCCAACCCTTGGCTTCTACTACTGCATGATTCCCCAACTGTAAACTATGTAATGCGATTCAGTGCTACCTGCATCAGCTATCTATCTCAGAACCAGCCAAAGGCGCAGGGAGCCCAGCTTGAGAAAGGTGTTACTCAGCGCTTATTGCAACTGTAAAGCAATAAATCCATAGCCACATTTTGGTTCAATTTCCTGATCTCTGAAAACTACAAGCAATCCGTACAATGATTGCCTCCTGGACTGTCTTATCTACTTTACAGGTTTATTATGAAAATTGTATGAAATCATTTATACAGAAGTGTTTTTCTTAAGTGAAAATGAAGCATATGAATGTGAGATGATAATTGTACTCTATTGTCTTATTTCCCTTGCTTAGTTTTTGGGTCCATCTGTTGGTTTATAGTTAAGTTTTTTCTTTAAAAAAAAAAATTTAATTGTTTTTTCCATTACCATTTAACCCCCTTATACCCCTCTCCCCACTGCAATCACCACACTGTTGTCCATACACGAGTCTTTTTTCCTCCATCCCTCCACCGCCTAACCTCCCCCCTCCCCCACTACCAACTAAGTTTCTTTTGTTCCCATTCCTTCTTCTGGTTGAGTCCTAGCCTCTACTATTCTTATTGTTATCAAAATAGGTTCTTTTACTTCTTAGGATCCACCCTTCCCCTCTTTCAAAACACAGCTCAGAGGCACACCTCCTGTGGAAAAACTTCCCAGTCTTGCAGAAGGAAATGATAAACTTCAAATAGGCCATTACACCATTCCCTCAGGTTCCCGCAGTCAGCACGTATTTAAGTGTCTAGCCTAGCACACAGTAATCGGCACTTTTGTAGGAGCTTCACCATTTGTAAGCACTTTAACTCACATTATCATCCTTAAAATGTTTGCACTAATGTGATATAAGCTTTTTTTTTTTAATATCTTATTTATTTTTAGAGAGTGGGGAAGGTAGGGAAAAAGAGTGGGAGAGAAACATCCTTGCTTGAGTTGCCTCTCACATGGCCCTACCAGGGACCTGGCCTGCAACTCCAGCATGTGCCCTAAGTGGGAACCAAACCAGTGACCTCTCAGTTTGCAGGCTGGTGTTCAAACCACTGAAACACACCATCCAGGGCTATTAAGTTATTTTTAATGACGAAATTAAGGATAAATGACTTACTCAAGGCAAGTAGGTGATAAAAAAAGAGGAAGGGGTCACAGATGTGGATTTGCCACTTACTAGTACCTACCTCACAAGGTTGTGGCAAAGATTATATTAGACGATGGATGGTGGTAGCTTCTATAAAAATGGAATCAGATCTTAGCTCTGGTACTTCGTCCTCAAGAAAGCCTTGCCCGCCTACTCTACTATTTGTTATATGCTCACAAACATCACATTCTTCCCTTCCAGGCACTTAACTCAGCTGTAATATTACAGTAATGTGTGATTATTTGTTTATTGTCTTCTCTCTCTAGACTGGGAGTTTATCAGAATAATGACGTCTGTCTTGCTCCCCGCAGTATCTCCTAGACGTAATACAGTGCCTCTCACATAGCTCTTCAACTTTGTTGGATACATGAGTGAGAACTGAAATCCAAACTTTGATTCTTTAGATTTGACTCAGGCTGGGAAAAATGTTACGATAATGAGGGAGAAAACAAGAGTGAGGTGCCGCGTTATGTTACTCCGCTGAGACAAAAGGTAAACTTCAAAGGGCTAGAGACTGCTGCAGGGAATTCGTAGAAGCAGTTCAGGACGGTTCAGCCCGGGAGGACACGGCCACTGAGGCTGTAGCCAGCACTGAGGACGCGCACGATGAAATACCATTCTGGTCCAAAAGCCTGGCCGCAGTTTTGTCCTTCCCTTCCGTACAACGACCCAAGATGGTGGAGCCCGAGCTCGGAAACCAGATTCAAGATGGCGGCCTCCTGCTTCCCCTGAAGCGTCGCGCGTGGCCGCTGACGCCACGCCCACTTCCGGTCCTCGGTCGCAGCATGGCTGCTTTAGGTCCACTGCTCTCTAGTAAGTGGGTGTAGGGTCCATAGGCTCGGGAGCCCGAGGGGGCGGGCCTGGGACCCGTGAGCTGGCAACACTGCCTCTCTCCCGACTCTGCCCCGTTTTCCCAGCAGGTGTCCGGAGGCTGCACTGCAGCGCGGCGGCTCGGGCGGGCAGCCAGTGGAGACTCCAGTGAATGCCGGTTTCTGGGAAGCGGGGGTGAGGGGGATGGTCCAGAAGCTGTTCTGACTCCCAACCTGACTGTTTTTCTCCACCCAGGCAGGGCCTGGCTGCCAACCCCTCCGGCTACGGGCCCCTTACGGAGCTCCCGGACTGGTCTTACGCGGGTGAGCGCTGACCTGACAGTTAACCCTATTTTGGAAAGTCTCACTCTGAGAGAACGCCCCTGGACAGAGCGGGGATGGGGGATGGTGTCAAGGAGGGAGTGTGTTTGAGCGAACAACCTATTGAACTTTATAGGGGCAAGAAACCCAATTGGGTTTTGTTTTTTGTTTTTGGGGTTTTTTTTTTGTTTGTGGGGGGTTTTTTTGTAAATTAAACTACTCCTATGGAAAACAGAGCTAGACAGAGTCGTTTTGGCATGTGCAAGTAAGCAGAAGATAATTGTGACATGGGGCGCCCCTCCGGAAAGGGAGTGAAAAGACTCTACGTTTGTGTTCTTAGAAAGTTAGGAAGAGCCGCCCATCCGTGGGGTGAGTTCATGATAGAGAATTTGGTACCAAATGCAGGGAGAGCCCCTTGAAAGGCTGCCTAAATGAGCATCTCAGAGAGAAGAGTAGAAAAGTGAAGACTGAGGATGGTGACTGCCCTTCGGAAAAGTCTCTTCCCTTTACTTTAAAACAAACAAACAAAAGAATTATTAGCCCTAGGAGGGAGGAACCCCAGAAAAGTTGAAGCCAGTCCCAGTGCTCCCTATGGGACTCCAGTTTACATGTGGGAAAACTAAGGCCTATAAAAGTGAATTGCCTGTGATCACCCACTACGTAATAGGAGCAAAGCCAGGACTAGAACTGGGCAGAGGACAGGCCTCCTTCAACAGCACAGAGACCTGAGTATTAATACCCTGTTGGATTTTAAAGGAGTATGATCCTGCTTAATCAGATATTTGGTGTCTAAGGTGGATGGTGCAGATCTTTTCTACTTGTTATTTACTGTAGGAAGCCTAGGATCTCCTTGAGGTAGTGTGGAATATTGGAAAGACTCTGGAATAGATTCTTAATCCAGGTTTCTCTTCTTGCTAATTTTGTGGGTCTTGGACAAGTTACTTAATTGTGTACCTCAGTTTCCATATCTGTAAAAGAATACCTATCTCATATGGTTCTTGTAAGGATAAAATGAAATGACCAGTGTATACCTGGCATACACAATATTGGTTCCCTTGATTGATAAATAATATCCCTTACCTGTCTTGCCTTTAAACTTTTGGGCAGAGTTTTCACTCTATTTGCTTTTTTGTTGAAAATGCCCTTTCTCTTCAACTCCATTATAAGCTGTTTGAGATACTGCATCCTTTTAGCAAGTCTGCAGATAGTTATTAAATTTTTATTCTGTGCACATGTGCCTACACTACTGTGAAAGCTCAGCGATACAGTCCCTGATCACAAGGAACTTAAAGTCTAGCTGGGAAAACAAAGCATGGATATTTTAAAAATCAAATAATACTCCAGTGCTCTGCTAGTTTCCAAAAGGACTTCAGATGGCTGAATACGGTTAAAAAACAATAGTACAATAAATGGCCCGAGAGAAATCGTTGACTATTAAATGACTGATGTGTACTTCTTTCATGAGAGAGAGTCGAAAAGGTTAGAGAATGGTTTCTGGGACAGGTAGGGCTTGAGGTGAGCCTAAGGATGAGAATTTGGCTGGAAGGAAAGGCAAGAGGTGTTTTTCTCAGCATGGAATGAAATGGACTTTAGCAAAGACTCATGATGAGCAGAACAGTGATCAGTTTGCTTGAGTGGAGTGTTTCTGAAGATAAAACAGGCGATTCAGCTTTGCAAAGAACCTTGAATTCCAGGCTAATGAAGGGTAAGTGAAATAGAGTAGGAACATGCCTGGGGGCTTATTCTTGTTGGTTCTGACATACTTCATTCTTGAACGTGAGGGACATGTTTCAGGAGAATTTTACAGTGGGTGTATAATGGAAGACAGGAGCAAGAAATTGGCTCTTCCCTCATTCCTGTCAGTGCTTTCACAAGGTGCTACAGGCCATGCCTAACATTTGCCTTTTCTCTCACTTCTATCTACAGATGGCCGCCCTGCTCCCCCAATGAAAGGCCAGCTTCGAAGAAAAGCCCAAAGGGAAAAGTTTGCAGTGAGTGGCTAGAGCCCCAGCCAGGGCAACCTGCATGTGATAGGAAGGAGAAAGTTTAACTCATAATTTGTCTTGAGCTGTGTCGACACCTAAGTTAACATGTACCCCTCACACTAAGGTTTTAATAGTACTGTGAGAAGAGAGAAATAGAGTTGGGTACTCCTAGGGCAAGAAGCAGTAATAGACATTCTGCTGCACATTTTACTGTCTTCCTCCTGCTTCCCAACCCAGAACCTCATCCCATCCCTTCCCCAATCAACAGTGTCATTTTCCAGCTGAAACCTCTGACTTTGATCTGTGAGTGAAAGGATATATGGTGCAGAGCTCAAGCCCCAGATGTTATCCACACTGTTTTCCTGTCTGTTTCAGAGACGAGTTGTACTGCTGTCACAGGAAATGGATGCTGGATTACAGTCATGGCAGCTGAGGCAGCAGGAGAAGTTGCAGGAAGAAGAAAGGAAGCAGAAAAATGCTCTTAAACCTAAAGGGGCTGCTCTGCAGAGCCCACTACCAAGTCAATAAAAAGCAACTATCTCCCTTTCCCAGCCTCTCTCTGGCTTTCTTGCTTGTCACCTTCATGCCTCATTCCCAGCCATATTTTTATTCCTCATCGATCTTCAGAGCAAAAGAACTTGGACACCACATAGGACAGGGTATAAGAACACTGCCTGCAGTGGTCGGCTCAGTGCCCTCACCCCTGGCTCTCTTCCAGTTCAGGGGGATCTTGCTCCAAGGTACTTACCCTTTCCTTTGCTGGTCATAGGACTGGGCCAACTATGAGTAGTTAACTGCTCTGCAAATATGAAAGGGGCAGCAATTTCCTTCATCTTAACCAGGCATTCAGGCTTTGAAAAGCCTAAATACAGCTCAGTCTGCATGCAGTTACACATTTAACAATCGTTTTGATGAAAAAGACCTTACAGCTGAGGTCCATTACTTCACAAGCAACTGGTGTCAGTTCTAAACCAGGTACATGGCCCAAGAGGCTGCCCCGCATTGGGAAGGCTGACATGGGAAGAACCAGACTTGGGTGTTGCGTGTTCTAAAGATTTGAATCTTGGGTTTCCATGGTTCTGATTGAATTCCAGAGGCTGGTTAGAGGGCTGCCCTCCTTACCCCAGTTTGTTTCGGGAGCCCTGAAGGTACTCAACCCTTAAAACAGTCACTGTGGGTTAGGCATCCCCCATATTCCTACCACAAAACCATTAGCTGCCCCCCAAGACCAAGGAGAGCTTTCATCTTATTGATCATGGCTCTTCCCATGGATTCTGTGTGGAAGGGACCTTGGCTACTATTACTGTATAGAACACTGGACTTTTTTTTTTTTTTTTCCATTCTCATGCCACAAACTTGTGTCAGTTCTTGGATCTCTAGGATTTTGGGAGCTTCCTACCTGACCTAATTTCTGTCCAGCTTCTGTTATTCCTTCCCTTGCTTTCTTTCCCTCCCTTCTTCCCCCATTACCTCCTTCCCCTCTCGCTGACCAATGCAATTCTTGGGTCTCAGATTTCACTGATGGTCGAGTTTTGTCTCCCACACTTTTCCTGCTTCTGTTTGGCTTTTCCAGATCTGGTTCTCAACCTCTTATCTGTCTCCTTTTCTCAAGGCCAGTTTTAGCCTGCTCTTTCCTGCATACCTCCTCCACCTTTTGTTCTCGGAGACTAGTCAGCCCCTGGAGGAGATTTTACCCTTCAAGGAATTGCCTCTTTTTCCAGTGTAGGGAACTAAACCCTGAAGTCCCAACTTCCAGTCTCCTCACAATTGCACCAAACTTGATTTGCCCTTTCCCAGATTCCATGGCCTTGCATCCCTTTCCTCCCCAACCAGCTCTCTGTTAAGGAGCAGCCAGATTGCAAGTGGCATAATAAAGGGAGAGTATTTGTTTTTCTACGGGGATGGGACCCCAAGATTCAGCGTGGCTGTGGGGGGTTTGTTGACGGGTGGCTGGTTCTTGTTTTTCTGGGTTTTTTTTTTTCCTTCTGTTTTTTTGTGGCAGGGACGGAGATGGTTGTCAATAATAGACAAAGGTTCAATTTGGTTTAGTCACAGGTCCCAACAGACAATCCCCCAGGCCATGTCTCAAGGCATGGAAGACCCCACCACCACCACTACTATCCCAGACTCTACTTGTTTGCCTCAGCCACTGAGCCTCCCAGTACTTCCAAGTTTGAGGTGAGACAAACGTTGAGTACCGGAGGAATCAAGCCACCCAAAATATGGTCAGGGAAAGTCTCCCACATCCCGTTCCCTGAGTCCCCCCACTATCCCTCGCTCTCGGCTGTGGCCTCAGCCCCTGGAGATGGCAGCCTTCACCACAGAAAGTCAACTTAAGTTTGGGGGGATGTGTGTGTGTGTGCGTGTGTGTGTTTTACCGGGCTCTTGGCTGTAATTGGATTCAGAACCACGTCCGCACAGGGAAAGGAGGGCATTGGGGCGGGGGCGGAGGAGAGGCTGTGGGAGAAGGGAGGGACCAGAGGAGAGAGCAAGAGAGGGCTCGAGATCCAGTTCGCCGACTAAGCAGAAGAAAGATCAAAAAACGGAGAAGAGGGGACGAGCAAACAGGCGCTTTCAAGAACAATTGCCTCATCTGCAAGCGCTCTAGGAATCCAAATTCAGTGCCTCCCGAAGACAAAGGCGTCCCAGGGAGCGGCGGCGCGACCCCAGGGCTTGGGCCCCGCCGCGGAGCCCGCACGGCCGGTCTGCTCTGCCCGGACGGTCGGTCGCGGACCATGTCTCCCGCCCCACCGCCCTCCCGCCGTCTGCTGCTCCCTCTGCTCGCGCTCACCACCGCGCTCGCCTCCCTCAGCTCGGCCCAAAGCAGCTTCAGCCCCGAAGTAAGTGAGCTCCTCCGGCCCTGCCTGGAGTCGTGCCGCGGAGGAGGCGAGCCCGGGGGTCTCCAAGGGGACAGCCCCCTTCGGAGAGGCGGGCTCTTGGGGTCCCGGTTGCTCGGGCCTGCAGGACCCCCCTCCTTTTTCTTTCCCTCCTCATCTCCAAACTTCCAAGTCGATCCAACTTTTGCCTCCTCCACCCTCCCCACCCCACCCCCGCCACAGCCTTCTTTCCCACTCGTTGCCTTGGAAGAACTTTACAGCCGGGCCCACTCCCCACCCTCCCCAATTCCCCAGGGCTCTGCGCTCAGTTCTGGAAAGCAGTTGGGAGCCTGATAAATATTTGGACTGCGCTCAGACCCTGCGCTGTCCTGGTTTCTTGTCATGCGCTAGAGTTTGTTGTTTCAACTTTACAGCTCTCCCGCGCTCTCCCGCCCGTGCTCGCCGGCGCCGGGTGGCCAGGGAGGGCTCTGGAGGACCGCGGCCCCGGCCCCCCACGCTGCGGCTGCGGCCGCTGCCCGCCGGCCGGGCCCTCCACCCGCGCATCCGCGCCCAGGTGGGGTCGCGGGTGGACGGTGGAGCGGCCCCGGCCCCCGGCCCCCGGCCCCCGTCCCCCCGAAAGGATCCCTCTGGGTCTCGGCCCCGGAGCCCTGGCGTCGAGGGTCGCAGCGCTGGCGCCCTGGCTGCCTTTACGTACACACAAAGCTCTCCTTGTGAGCGGGGGCTCGGCTGGGCCGCCGTCTCCTCCCCCACCCCCTCCCCCGTCGGCGCCTTTAGGCCCTTTTTGTTGTTAATTGTTTTTTCTGTGTTAATTGCATGGAAACTGGGGCCTCGCACGGGGCAGTGGGGACAGGGCCTGGGCCTGGGCGCCCGCACAGATCTTGAGTGACTCCAGCGCGCACCACCCCCCCACCTTTTCCCCGACGTTGGCCCACCCGGCCGGGGAGGAAGTCGCGTGGGAGTTGTCTGAAGAGGTTTTTCCTCTCTCTCTCTTTTATTTTGGGGTGAAGGTGGGAGACGGATTTGATCAGCTTCTTATTTTGGGACATCCCAACCCACTCAGCCCCAAGAGGGCCTGGGTGCTTGGGTGCGGTCCGGAGGGGCTGGGAAGGGCCCTAGGAGGGGGAGGGGATCTGGACTTGGCTTCCTCCAACCCCATCTGCGCCCTGGTCCCACCCCTAGAGGACACATCTCCAGAAAGAACACACTCTCTCTGTCCTGAAGGGATCTGAGGCTGAAAGGAGAAGGGTGGCCCTAGGAAGGGGGTGACCAGGAAGTGTGAAAATCTGCCCTGTGGCTAATCCTGGCACTGGCCAGGCGGAGGAGGCATCCTCTCTCCAGGCCCGAAAGGAGAGTTTCCAACAAAAGGAGCCTGGGCATCTGGGGGGCCAGCCCACTGCCAACACCGCCTGCCCTGCCTTTCTCCTTCCCCTGCCCCACTGGGCCCCCAGAGGGAGGGGCGGCAGCCCTCTCTCCGCTAAGTGGGTCATGGGCAGTCCCAGTGCCAGAACCACCATTTGCTTCTGGGCCATGGAGGGGTGGGAGGCAGAGGGAGGGAGGAGCAGGACCAGAGAGGGCCTGCTGGAGAGCCAGAGTCCCCCCAACCCCCGTGTCCTGGGCCAGAGGTGGGACCAGTTTCCTTGACTTTCCAGTAGGGCAGCGCTTTTCAACCGGTGTGCCCAAGAATTTTTCAAACATGCAATACCTGACTATTTAGTCAGGGGTACTGACCTCTTTTTCCTTAGATTGTCAAATAAAAAAATGACAACCAGCAACACAACAATACCTGTCCGGTGTGAATCAATCAAAATTATACCAATTATTTTGTCGGATCAGCCTAAAATACATTTTTTGGTGTGCCAAAGAATTTTAGTGATTCGTTTCTGTGTGCCATGAGATGAAAAGGGTTGAAAATCACTGCCCTGGGGAATATCCTGAACCACTCAGTTTTCAAGACAAAGCCAACTGAATTCTTTGACTGAACATGTTGCTCCCTCTCCAGGCCAGTGTGGAAGAAGAGCCGGGGTGGCCCAGGCTTCTGGGCAGCCAGATTCCTCCCACCAGGCCCCCATAGTCCTGCACCAGCTTCAGGACAGCCCTCTTCTCCCCTTGGCCAGTCTGGCACTCGGCCCTTCCCCCACCCAGCCGCAGACACAAGAGTCTTCTCTTCTGTGGTTCTTGCCTTGCTCAGAGTCTGCCCCTGGCAGGGAAGAAAGCCTAGGCCTGGGAGGACAGGGACGGGGGCATCTCCTTTCCAAGACATTCAGTTCTCTTGACTCTAGGGAAATCCCTTTTTTTGACTAAGTCTCCGCTTTTAAGTCTTGGGTGTGGGCTGGAGGTTGTGGGTGTGAATATTTACACCTGCCTACCATCCTGAAAGACTCATCACGGAGAGGGGTTTATCCCAGAGCTCTTGGCTGTAGCTTCTCCTCACCTCTCTGCCACCCTGCCATCTGTCATCATGCCCTGGAATTCCCCTCAGTTTCACTCCCTGAGGGTTGAGGGGACCTTACCTCAGTCCTCCTGACTTCCAGCTCGGCAAAGACCACTCTAATCATTCCCCAAAGCTGAACTACCAGGGGTCAAAAGCCTGGAGTGTGTGTACCCTACAGGTGAGGCTAGGGGCAAAGGGAGTTTCCTGCACGGATAGGCATAGGCCACAGCAGGCTTCCTGAAGGCACTAGCTGAGGCATCAGCCGGCACGGGTCAGGGCAAGCTCACGGCTGCTGGGGAGAGCAGCCCAAGCCTGAAGCACCCCTCTCTGCTCCGCTGTGGTATGCCAGAGGTTAAACTTCACTCTCTCTTCTACCCTTGAGAAAGGGCTCTTGGAGTAGGGTGGTGCTAGGGTTACTCTGGCCAGGCCTGTTGGCTAGGGAAAGGCTGGGTTGTTTACATCTCAGGCCCTACCTCCATCATCCTTGGGGGATTACTTCCCAAGACCGTGTTGCAATTCTTGCCCCTGCAGGCTCAGGTCCCCAGTCAGCTGCTCCTGAATCACCTCTAGCCCCTGTGCAAGAGCACTGTTACACCACAAGGGCGTGAGCCTGGAGGGAAGGGGCCGAGTGGAGATTTATCTTAATAGCCTGGGGTGGAGGGTGCAGCGCCTAACCCGGCAGCCTCAACTCCTCTGCACCCCAGGCTCTCCTCCCAGGCATGGTGCAGCCCCTCTCTGGACTGCTTAAGGAGGCAGTGCTGGAGCAGCGACAAGATGCCCAGGTAGTATCTCCCTATAGGAGAATCTAAGTATTTTCTTATCCCATATATGACTTGGCTCGTTTTACTTTTCAGGCTTTAGGAAAATACTCCATTGTTCTTACAGTAAAGGCTGACTTTTTTCCCTCAGCAAGGTTTTGCAATGTGTGTACCTTTCAGTCAAACACCAGAGACCTAACTTTACTTGAAGGCAATATGCCAGCCTTTATATTATGAACAATTCACAACATGCCTGAAATAAAATAAATTACAGTCACCAAGTCTCCGCCTCACCCCCATCTCCCACTCCCTCTACTGAGATCCTTCAGTGGATGGTTTAGGTCCCAAGCCTTAGGTCAGATGTTGCTTGGAGGAGCAGTGGAGGGATCCCGGCTTGGGCTGCGTCCCACCTCTCGCCACCTGCAGAGGCCCCAGCTTCCCCTATCAGCGGCCAGCCTCAGCCCTAGCTCCTTTTCTGCCCTCCTTTCTAAAAAAATCTCAGCTGCGAGGGCCCTGGAGGCTTGGCATCCCTCTTCCATGAGGGCCTCATGCCAGGCCCAAGAGTGGAACCCTTTAGCCTCTCCCCTTTCCACCCTGAGAAGACATCTGAGAACTCGGTTAAACTACCAGGGCTCCCATCCTGAAGACAGCTCCAGCCAAAGTCCAGAGCTGGGGCGCACAGCTCCAAGAAGACAAGCCATACTGGGGCCTGGGCCAGAGTTCAGGCCCAGCCTCCAGCCTTGGAGTGCCTCCAGACCCACTGCCAGTGCCAGGCTGCAAGCTCCTTGCCCTTTCCTCATCAAGTGGAGGGTTCATGCCAGGTGCCATGAGGAGGCAGAGGCTTCCCTGGGGCCAGGTGGGGATGCTCTAAGTCACATCCCTTTCCCTACAGGCCTGGCTGCAGCAGTATGGCTACCTGCCCCCTGGGGACCTGCGTACCCACACACAGCGCTTGCCTCAGTCACTCTCAGCTGCCATCGCTGCCATGCAGAGGTTCTATGGCCTACGAGTGACAGGCAAGGTCGATGCAGACACTGTGAAGTAAGTGCTGGCCCCGGGCAGGAATTCCTGCCCGGCACCCACTGACACAACTCTGGACACCGTAGAAGTTGCTACCTGAACGCCTGACCTCTACCCTTAGCTCACCCCCACATGCTGATCCTGACCCTCTTTTTCTTCACCCTGACCTTGCCCACACTGACCCTGGGGACAGACATGCCCCCTGACCTCTGAAGACCTTTGTCTTTCATACACTATACTGATTCCAGTCTTCACACCCCAACCTACCACAGGGCCATGAAGCGCCCCCGCTGTGGTGTTCCAGACAAGTTTGGAGCTGAGATCAAGGCCAATGTTCGAAGGAAGCGCTATGCCATCCAAGGCTCCAAATGGCAGCATAACGAGATTACTTTCTGGTGAGTCCAACGGGCAAGTGGCCTTCCTCACATCAGGCCGCCCTTCCCTGTCAGCTGCGATTGCAGACTCAGAGGCATCTTGCGATGCTCACCACTTCCTAGGATGCATCCTTGGGAGTGGGGGGAATAGCTGTAACCCTGGAGAGAGGTGCAGCCTATAAGGTGGAAGGCTACACCTCAGGGCTAGAAAGCCAAAGCCTGAGGGTCTCCTGAGCTGTCGGTACTGGGGGCAGAGGCATTCTGAGACAGCGAGAAGGGCTGGGTCAGGCAAAGTTGGCCAAGCAGTTCAGTCAGACCAGGGAGAGTGCAGGGAAGAAGAATTTTTGCCCCTTGTAATCCTAACATACTGTAATCCTCTCCCCACGTGGCTGGACCTCAGCATCCAGAATTACACCCCCAAAGTAGGCGAGTATGCCACATATGAGGCCATCCGCAAGGCATTCCGCGTGTGGGAGAGTGCCACACCGCTTCGTTTCCGAGAGGTGCCCTATACCTACATCCATGAGGGCCACGAGAAGCAGGCTGACATCATGATCTTCTTCGCTGATGGCTTCCATGGCGACAGCACACCCTTCGATGGCGAGGGCGGCTTCCTTGCACATGCCTACTTCCCAGGCCCCAACATCGGAGGGGACACCCATTTTGACTCTGCCGAGCCCTGGACTGTCAATAATGAGGATCTGAATGGTGAGCCCTGGGACTCTTACTCTGGGGAGAATCAATGGTCATTTGTACAGCATTCTCCTGCCTCCTCCCAAAACCTTGTATATACCCCAAAATCTCAGGGCTACAAGGGACTACAAAGATTTCCAGGTCTGACTTCCAGCGAAAGAAAGAATCCAATTTTGAACCACTTATGTGTGGTTTCTTCTCTCGCCCAATAATTGATTTCTCAGTCAAAGACTTCAAAGTATCCACATCACCCACTTTTCCAAACAGATGTCATCCTGGGACAAACAGACCCAGATAGGGCCTCAGCTTCCCTTAACACAAGTCTCCTGGGATTGTGATCCAGCCGCAGAGCACTCTCCTTGTCCCAGAAGAACTGGGTGGCTTGGCGGCTTTTTGAGTGGAAAAACCTGGCAGGCAGAGTTGGGTGTGAAACTGAAGCCTCTGATGGGAAAGCTGGGAGCCTGCAGGAAGGGACCCAGGCTGTCATCACAACCCTCCTCATCCCCCCAGGCAATGACATCTTTCTGGTGGCCGTGCATGAGCTGGGCCATGCCCTGGGCCTCGAGCACTCCAATGATCCCTCGGCCATCATGGCACCCTTTTACCAGTGGATGGACACAGAGAACTTCGTGCTACCTGATGATGACCGCAGGGGCATCCAGCAACTTTATGGCAAGTACTCCGTGCCCACACCTGCCCCTTTCTCCCTGCTCCCCGTCTTCATCTCTCTGGCCTGCGTGCGCTTTCCTCTCTCCCACGCTGGACAGTCTCCCCACATGCCCTCTCCTCACCCTGTCTCTGTCCACTCCCACTTTTGACTCTACCCTTTCTGCCCTTTCTCAGCTGACTGCTTCAGAGTCCCTCCTCCCTTTCCAAGGGTGTTGTCTGCCCATAGGTCTGCCCTTTCCGCTCCCACTTCCACCAAGTCTGAAGTGCTCCTGTGTTCTCTGCCCCAGGGAGTAAGTCAGTCCCCACCAAGATGCCCCCTCAACCCAGGACCACCTCCAGGCCCTCTTTCCCTGATAAGCCCAAAAACCCCACCTATGGGCCCAACATCTGTGACGGGAATTTTGACACCGTGGCTGTGCTTCGAGGGGAGATGTTTGTCTTCAAGGTGAGAGGAAGAAGCGGGCTGGTTTGGGGGACAAAAGGGCTCCATGGCCAGGAGGAAGGATGGAAACAGCAGCAGGTGGACTTAAAACTAGAACAGAGGCAGTGAGGGAGCTTTGGGCACGGAGCTGGAGTATTAAGTGACAAGACAATGTACTCTTCCCACCTCGACTGCCTCCCAGGAACGCTGGTTCTGGCGGGTGAGGAATAACCAAGTGATAGATGGGTACCCAATGCCCATCGGCCAGTTCTGGCGGGGACTGCCTCCGTCCATCAACACTGCCTACGAGAGGAAGGATGGCAAATTTGTCTTCTTCAAAGGTAAACCAGGCCCTAGTCTTTGGGTGTGGGGAAGGTCTCCCTGGATGATCAGATTCCACCGGACTCCCCCATAGACCCTAGAACCCAAGTGGGACCCAGGTCCTGCCCTTCTGTTGCCTCCCCAGGAGATAAGCACTGGGTGTTTGATGAAGCTTCCCTGGAGCCTGGCTACCCCAAGCACATCAAGGAGCTGGGCCGAGGACTGCCTACTGACAGGATTGACGCTGCTCTCTTCTGGATGCCCAATGGAAAGACCTACTTCTTCCGGGGAAACAAGTGAGATCCCGACCCCTTGGCCCCAGGCCTGCCTCCTCAGATACGCTCCCAGCCTCCCTCTCTTCTGGAGAAAGACCCATTTTACCTCTGGGAAGTTTCCCTGGAGAAGGAGTTGGCTAAGCCTCTGTTGTTGCCTAGCAACAGGCAGCCTCCATTGGGTGCTGAGTGAGTGGGATGTGACCCGGTCACCATTTCAGACCTGGTCATTTGACGCCTCCTGCCCCCAGCACCATGCCTCCGCTCCAGCAGCCTGGCACTGTCATTAAGGGCTGCTGGTGGCTTCTTACAGCCTGGGCCCTCCTTCCCGCCCCCACCTTCCGCCACTTTCAGCTACAGGCCCTCATTACTCAAAACCCCTGTCCAGAGCTACTCTTAACTCACTGGTGAATCAGTACTAGGTCCTGCTACCTTCTGAGGACGTGCCCAGTGTCCAACCACTTCCCTCCCTCTCCTCTCCACCAGGTACTACCGTTTCAACGAGGAGCTCAGGGCAGTGGACAACGACTACCCTCAAAATATCAAGGTCTGGGAAGGAATCCCTGAGTCTCCCAGAGGGTCATTCATGGGCAGCGACGAAGGTGAGAGGGGCATGGGAAGTGCCTCTGTGGGGTGGATCGATTGGTACATGGAGTTAAGAGAGAGGAGGAGGAAAGGTGGAGAGTATTATGGGAAAATAATGGCGATGATAATAACAGTAGAGCCCTTGCCATGGGCCAGGCACTGGGCTAAGTGCTTTCCCCGGGTTAGACGCTTCAATCCCCACCACTCCTCCCACCTGGCACTAGAATTCCCCTGTTTATAGCTGAAGACACTGACAAATGTTCCCTCTGCTCTTCTCTCTGGGTCCCCGGGTGCCGCCCCACCTCCACCTCCTTTGCCGCCTTCCTGCTGACCCCTGCAGTCTTCACGTACTTCTACAAGGGGAACAGGTACTGGAAGTTCAACAACCAGAAGCTGAAGGTGGAGCCAGGCTACCCCAAGTCAGCCCTGCGGGACTGGATGGGCTGCCCTTCGGGAGGCCGGCCAGACGGGGGGACTGAGGAGGAAACGGAAGTGATCATCATCGAGGTGGATGAGGAAGGCGGCGGGGCAGTGAGCGCGGCTGCCGTGGTGCTACCTGTGCTGCTGCTGCTCCTGGTGCTGGCAGTGGGCCTCGCAGTCTTCTTCTTCAGACGCCATGGGACCCCCAAGCGACTGCTCTATTGCCAGCGATCCCTGCTGGACAAGGTCTGACGCCCACCACTGCCCGCCCACTCCTACCATGTGGACTTTGCCTCTGAAGGCCAGTGGCAGCAGATGGTGGTGGGTGGGCTGCTCCCACTCGTTCCAAGCTCCCTCCTCACCCCCACCTCCCTTCTCTGCCTCATGACTGGCCCCTCCTACCGTCATCCCTGGCATGGCTTCTTCCCTAGATGGGTCCCTGGGGAGCTGAACAGGGGCTACCCCCTCCAGTCCCTGCCCCTCAGGGGCTCCTGTACCTTGGTGTATGTCCAGCCTCATCTGAATGTCTTGGCTCTGCACTTGAAGGCAGGACCCTCAGACCTCACTGGTAAAGGTCAAATGGGGTCATCTGCTCCTTTCCATTCCCTGACATACCTTTAACCTCTGAATGCTGACCTCAGGAGGCTCTGGGTACTCCAGCCCCAGCAAGCCCCCAGGTTTACCCAGTTGGCAGCCTCCCACCACTCTTTTTAGCTAAAAGGAATCTAACCTTTTATGAAGGGAGACCCTGAGAGAGCGTGAGGGGGTGGGAGCTGCGCAGCCATCTTAAGATCTTGAAAGGAAAGCTCAGAGAGGGTCAGTCCTTTCCACAGAGATCTGCCTCTTCCCCCACCCACTGCCCCCCAGAACTTCATGGAAGGAGCCTGAGCCATTAAGGAGTAAACTGAGGCTGCAGAAACGCTTGACAGCCCTACTCTCCCAAATGTTAGCCTTGGATGGAGATGTCAAGGTTGGAAGAGCTGAGACCAGGGGTGCAGCCACCGGGGTGGGGCCATGGGGAGAGATTTAGGCAGGAGCCCTGGGGATGAGCCTCGAGGCTCAAATGCAGGCAGTTGGGGCAAGTGCCAGGGGCAGGGCAGTCAGAGGGGACAGATTGGGACCAAAAGGTGCAGCAGGAGTGGACGGCTGAGGGCTGAGCAGAGCAGGCCAGGCCAGCGAGGAGGCCACAGGGTGGGCTGTGGTACCCAGGGGAGGGTACATTTTGTTGGCGCTCTCAGGAAGGGCCTGAGGAAGGCACACCTGCTCCTCTTGGTGCCTTCCCTCTGACCAGACAGTGCAGAGGGGAAGGGTGAGGAGCCCAAAGAAAGGAGCGGGGACTGGGGACTGGGGACTGGCCCTTAATGAGAGTAGCCACCCACCTACTTAGGGAGCAGGAGGCTCCCAGCCGCAGGCAGCCCTGAGTCCGTTTGCCTCGCCAGCCTCAGGGAGGGGCAGGTGCCTGTGCGTTTCTTATTTCTTGGTCAGGTTACCCCCTCACTTCCTGATGCCCCTGCCCCTCAGCCTACCCTATCAGTGTCCTGTACCCCTCACCCCTACCCAGCCCACCCATTCGAAGTCTCCTTCGGCCACCCCGCCGAAGGTGGTCATGGTACCGGGGACTTGGGAGAGTGAGAGACCTTTCAGGGAGTGAAAGGAGAGGGATGTCAGGGGCGGGGGCATAGGGGGGCGGGGGGTAATGGGGTGAACGGTGCTGGTAGTTCGGCTAAGTTTGTCTTGTTTGGGTTTTTTGTTTTGTTTAATGTATATTTTTATTATAATTATTATATATGAATTCCTTCCAAATCGTTCCTTTTTGTTAACAAGGGGCATGGGCGGGGGTGGGGGTGGGGTTGGGGGGCAGAGGCATCCGACCCCAGGAACCTGCAGGGCGGGGCTGGGTCAGTGCCCTCTAAGGACATTTTTGACCTTGTTCAACCTTTCCACAAAGAATAAATGGTGTTTCACATTCCTTGTGTGGCTGCAGTTCTCTCATAGGGTGAATGGGCTGTGGCTGCGAGGGGAATGAAAAGGGGGAGAGCGCTCATGAGCAATGCTTTCCAGGAGGGGGGGCTTTTGGTATTTTTCATAAAGGAATATGTTTACTCTTGGTGGATAACGGGATTCAGGGGCCAGAGTTGGGGAGGAAGACATACTACTCTATGAGGGCGGGGTGGGGCAGTTCCACAGGGCCCAGTCGCCCTCCCAACCTGGCCTAATGAGCTATCTGTGACGCCCAGGGCTACAAAAGGCGAGAGGAAGTGGTCGAGCTGAGGCCGCTCTGGAAAATCTTCCTAAAGGGCACTACCCTGTCCTGTGATCCGGCCACAGACCCTGTTTCCTCAAGCCTCTGCCTCCTACCGGGGATTCCCAGGATCATATTCAGCCCCAGGCTCTGTGTCAGGCCTTCCACCTCAGCCCTCAGGATCTAAGCCTCTTCCAGGCCCGGGGCTCAGCTCCTGGGGCAGAGGTAACAGAGAGGGAAAAAGGCTGCTCCGTGGCCAATTAGGAGCAGCCTATCTCTGACCAAACAGGGATCTTACCCCAGCTGCCCAGGAGAGGCAGGATGGTCAGGCTGGAAGGGCAGAACAGACTAGCAAGGCTTTGTTTCCTCTTTCCTTAGAAACTGCCGCCCAGAGAGGGTTCCCAGGCTGCTGACCCACCCTTCCTCCGAAACCAGTCTGAGGGAGGAATAGCTCAGTTGCTGAGTCAGCTCAGCTGGAGGGGAGCAGCCCTCCCCCCACTCCCCACCCCTTTCCCTTCCTGCCTCAGCCCAGCCCGCCCCGGGCTTCAGCCCAGGTCCCCTCCACAGCCTGCCTGCAAGAGCCCTGGCCCCGCCTAGGCCAGTCCTGTCCAGCTGCTATTCAGGGCTGCTTGGTGTGATTGCTTTGGCAGAAGGGGTACCCCACCTTCCTGCCAGCCAGGAACCCTGACCCTACACCCGGCCTCATGTGCCTCTTCTGCCAGCAGCTGTTTGGCACGGCCTGTGTGTCTCAGTGGAGTTGGACATCACCTCCCTGCCACCCTCACCAGAGGAGATAGGGACCCCTGAGAAGCTGGCACGGAAAAGCCAGGGGTGTCTGGGGGTGGTGAGGCCTGTGCATGTGGCAAGGAGCTCAAAGATGAGCTCATGGCCCCCTTGTGTTTCTGTGGCCCACATCTGGAGGCAATTACAGATGTTATCCAGTGGGAGTTCTGCAAAACACAGCTGGAACCAGTGGAGGAGCCTGGGGAGGGGGGATGGCCAGAGGGAAGAGGGGGGGAGCCCAGGGCTCCCGAGGCTGAATGCGGTTTCCCCATCACGAGGAAATTGTTTGGCCCTGATTCTGGAATCACAAGATGCTCTCTGAAGCCAAGGGGGAGAGATGGGAATGGAGGACCAGAGACAAAGGGGGAAGGGGTGGAAGAGCAGGGAGAATTGCGGGGTGGAGGCTTCTGGTCTCGTGCTGCCCTGGGCCTGAGGAATCCAGCCCAGTGAGCCTGCCTGGCTACTCCAGGAAGTGGCTTGGTGACCTCCAGGCCCTAGCTGAGTGAACCACCTGACCTAGTCAGGCTGGGGTGAGAGGAGAGCAGAGGTCCCTATGGCTCCTGAGAGACCTACAAATGCGCTTTCACTGGCCCTACCCCCTTCGTCCATTGGGCCTGACCCAGTGTCTATGGTTCCAAGTTCCTTTATTCGAAAGCAGCACATGTGAGTTACAGCAGCCAGAAGGGAGCCAAGGGGAATCTGTGAGGAGGTTTGGGCAGAACCCAGGGACGCCGGCTCTGAGGAGACTACACTGGGGGCAAACGCTGAAGAGAGGCAGTGCTCTGCCCACCACAGCACCCCACACGTTTGGAGGGGGGGGCCATGGACCCCCTTGTCATCACCTCCCTTCTCCAGGGATCTTGCCCCCAGCTGGGCCCATGCCTCCAAGGCTACCAGCCAGGCAGCAGGTCAGCAGGACGGGAAGGGAAGATCTAAGTGCAGCTCTAGAGGAGACAGGACTGAGCAGAGTGACCCACCCCCACCAAAACCTGGCCAGCTCTGCTGACCTTTCACGGTTCCTCCCCAAGGGACCCTTCTCCCCACAATCCGATGGACTTCCCAGTCTTCTCCCCTGTGTATCCCTATTTCCCTTTCCAGCTAAGGGGAGATGGTAGGAAACCAACATTTGCCAAGATCCTCACGACACCCAGTGGCACAGGTACTAACACGGCCTCCATTTTACAGATGTCATGACTGAGGCCCAGGTAAGACTTGTTGAAGGCCACAGCTTGTTAGTCCAAAATTAAAACCCATGCCCTGGCTGGCACGGCTCAGTAGATTGAGCATCAGCCCGCAAACCAAAGGGTCGCCAGTTCAATTCCCAGTCAGGGCACATGCCTGGGTTGTGGCCCAGATCCCCATTGTGGGGCGCACAAGAGGCAACCACACACTGATGTTTGTCTCCCTCTCTTTCTCCCTCCTTTCCCCTCTCTCTAAAAATAAATAAATAAGATCTTAAAATATATATATATATTAAAACCCAGGTCATCTGATTTTTTTTTTTTCTGTACAAACAGATTCTGACCATGTCTCTGGAATAACTTTTTCCGTGTGGACCCTACTTAGCTGAGTGTCTGTGGCAGGGAATCTCTCAGCACACAGGTGTGCTCACATACTCTGCCCTGCAGTGCACCCAACATCAGCATGAGGATTGGGAGTGCCCGGGAGAAGGGCTCTTGCTTAGGAAATCATTTTGCCAGCAGTCACCTCCCTTCTTAGGGGCAGGAACAGGCACTGCTGGGGAAGAAAGGAGGCAGCAGGACTCAGAAGCCAGAGGCGCTGAGGACAATGGCAGCAGGTAGGAGAGAGAAGATCACGGTGAATGGCTGTAGCTCGGGTTTGGGGGTGGGGGGCTTCAAGTGCAGTTCCCACTCCCTAAAACCCCAAGGAAACCCCAGTCAAGGATGTTCCATCGTTCTGCAGTCCCCATTCCCCCTTCCAAAGTCCCCTTCCCCATAAACCTGAATTCACCTCCTTTAGAAGATCAATTCCTGCACACCTAGCGGGGGGGCAGGGGGGCGGGGAGGGGTGCCTTCCTCCTTCAGACAATCTTGGGAGACAGGGGAGACCCAGGGATGGGGAGGGGTCGGGGAGATCTAGAGGCAGCCTGCAAGGAGTCTGGGCAGCGGGGGCCTGAAGGGGAGGCAGGCCTGACTGGCCAAAAGCCACCTTCCAAATGAGCTCACACACATACTTTCCACCCTGGCCCAGGGCCGATGGCTGAGCGCCTTCCAGGCCAGCCTTCCCCAGTCAGGCCCAACCCCCTCTGTCCTCCCCTGTCCCTCACCAGTCCTAAATCCAGGGGTTCCACAACATGACCAAGCACCCCAGACCAGAGCTGTGACCACATTCCGGGGGGGCAGGGGGAGGAAGTGTCCTCTGCTTCCATGCTGAGGCCAAATACACCCAGGGTCTCTTATTCCTCCAAGGGCCCCTTTGTGGCTTAGAGGAGGAGGAGATTAGCTTCCATTCCCCAAAGACCCACACCTAGGGAGGGAGGGGCCGTAGAGGGAACAGAAGAGGTGTCCACACTGCAGTGAATTGGCGGAAGGACTTCCTTTGAGTGTCTGAAGTAGCTCATTGACTTCAGAGACCAGGCCAGGTCTGGGAGCTGCCTCACCACGGGTCATATCCTGCTCACTCACTTGACTTCCCTCTAGGAGCACTTCCCTGATCTGGGGCAAGATGGGGTCATGGGGTCTGTGTGAAGCAAAGCCAGTCTGACCACAAAGTTGGGGGGGGTGGACAAGAAAGTGGGGACGGGACACCAGTGCCTCTGAAGGCCTAGCAGATTCACACGCGTGAAACAGGCTCCGGCTCATTTTGATCCTGCCTATGGTCAGAGGCGTCACTCTTAGCCCAGCCTCCAGAGACATGTAGCACCAGGTCAGAGGGCAGGATCAATTCCCAAAAATGCTCTCCTTGGCCACTCAGGACCTGGCTCTGTGCTAGGAGTGTGGCTGCCCTGACCATATGCCCTGGGTCCAATAATATCTTCCTAAGGTTCTGTGAGTTGGTATATTCAGACATGACAATTTGTCTCACTTTGGATTCCCAAAATACAGCCACTGCAAGTGATCACACGGCCGGCTATTGCCTTCTAAGGTACTAATTGTGTCATTCTGTCAAGGAATGGCGATGATTTATAATAATACTGACCTCATCACAGCCACTGGACAAACGTGTACTATCCTTACTTTTCTTTTTTTTTTTTTAATCTATAATAAAATTTATTGGGGTGCTCTTAGAAAAGTCTAAAAAGGCTTCCTGGGAGAGGGTGATAATGAGCTTGCAGAAACACTGAATTAGAAGCCAACCTCTCAGTCACATGTATTTCCTCTCACCACCATCATTATGCTTGTCCTTACTTTTTTTTTACAGAAGAGTAGGATGGTTCTAGGCACACAGAAACCTCTTAAGTTAATAAAAGTTGGTTGACTTGAATTGCCAATGAGAGCTGTGATATACATAAGTAAACAGTGGTCCTTGTGAATATGTAAGTATTGTATTGTATACATATGTACATATGCATTAAGTATAGTAAGTAGTGAATACATAAATTTAAAAAATCATTGAGCTATATATACACTTAAGCTTATTTTATTTCTGTAAACCCCATTTCTGTAACTTTACTGTACATTTCACTTCAATCTTTGAAAGGTTAAAATAAATAAAGAAAAACATATTGAGGTAAAGCAGGTCATAACTCCAGAACCACTACCTTCTCCCTGTAGGCCTCTTCCTTCTGTGCTGACCCTCCGCGCCAGCCTACCCGTAAAGTGGGAGGGGTCAGCACTAGGCTGTGTCGGCCCAGCTCTTCTGGAAATATAGATCCTTCCTATTGCACCCCGGTCCAGCCTGCTCCTGGGCCCTGACCTGGAGAGCCCAGCAGCAGGGTCTCTCTTCCCTACAGCCCTCTAAGCGCCATTCCAGTTGTCCTGTCTCTTATTTACTCCACTGGTCTGTGCTCCAGAGGTCCCCCGACCCCGTGCCTGCACAAAACTGCGTATAGGTTCTGGGTGGAGGAAGGCTGGGGAAGGGGACCAGAGACCCACCGCTCTCTGGCTGGAGGTGCAACCCAACCCCCCCCCCCCCCCCCCCCCCCCCCCCCCCCCCCCCCCCCCCCGTCCCGCCCCATACAGCCGAGACCAGCGGGGCAAGTTTTGGAAGGTGGCAGCTCCCCCTTGTGCTGGGTATTGGCACTGCAAATCAAGCCCGAAGTAAGAGAAGCAGAGGCAAAGCCAACCGCCCCACCCCCTCCCAGCACCACCCCCTGCTCAGGAACAGGACCAGTCTGTTCCTTCCCCCTTCCCACTTTCTATGTTTCCACCCAGGACACCTGTACTTAAAGGGGTGGCGCTATGGGCGCGACAGGATAACAAGCCTTAGTCTTCCTGCTGTAGAGAGGGCCGAGTCAGAGTTTCCGTCTTCCGTCCCTGTGCGGGGGTTGGTGGGCAGCCCTCGAATAACTCCGAGAAGGATGATGTTGAGGGGATTGGGACAGAGGGTCCGCGGGAGAAAGGGAGACACTTTGGAGCCCTCTCTTCAGAGATCCTCTGAGTTGTCACACTGCCCCCCTGTGGATGCCTCAGACACTGATCACTCCAGGATGCCGATCCCCTAGGCTCCTGGTTTAGGGTCCAAGTGGGTCAACCCTCCTGAACTTCAGAATGCTATGACAGAACTCCCTCTAGCCAAGGCAAGCAGGTCTCTGTAACTCCTTTATGTAAGGGTGGGACATTTCTGTGACACTTCTCTGAGGCTTTTGGAGATCTTGGGGGATGGGGAGAGCCTCTAACCTGCACACATCCTCCTAAACACATCCTCACCTTGGGGCCAGGAGAACCCTTTAAGCCCAGCCTCACACTTACAACGTTCTTAAATTTCGTAATTTAAAAAAATGCCTGTAGGTATTTTGTGAATAGCACTATATTATTGCTTTGTGCTAAAAGTTTCATTTGTTAAACATAAACATTTAAAATATACCAAGTATTATCAAGACCATCTTAGTATTTAATTTTGTAATATGCCAGAGGCTCAAACAATGGACATGATTGGAAGTCACTCTCAAACCTCCAAGGGGTGTCCCCAACTCTGCATCTCATGCTCTTCCAAAGCACAAGGAAGCTTGTTCCCATAACCATGTGGGAGGGTCTTCAACTTCCCCACTCCCTTCAAACAGAGAGGTTTCCCCATCTTGAAAAGTTCTCTGCTGGATACTGATGCAGTCTTAAATGATTTCCCCAATCTTCTCTTTTACTCTCAAGCCAAGGTTTTTCAAGAGCCATCTGCATTCCTTCTCCAGTCATTCCTTTCTAACTCGACCTCATCTGTATCCCAACCCACGATATTTAGAAATTTACTGAAATTGCTTCTGACCTCTTTCTTTCCACCCCAGGCCTTTTCCTCCTTTCACTTTTTTTTTACACAAAATTTAAAATTTTAATGGGAAAAAGATAATAAATCTGAAAAGACAAATAGTAGATTGTGAAAATGTTTCTAAGCCAAACAGCTAACATCTAAATGAAAAAAAATAAGAGGGTTTACAAACTGATTGATAGGAAAAACATAACCCAAAAGGAGAATGACTAAAGGACATTAGTGGTTGGGTAAGTCACATGGTTAACCAATATAAGATGATCAACCCCACTGTAGTCTGGGATATGCAAATTAAAGAAACCAATTATACATATATAAGTATTTTTTTTTAATTTAGAGCATCAAAGAATATGAGGGCAGTAACAGCCAACACTGGTGAGAATAGGAGAGTAGTACGTTCAAACTTATAGGGATGTGACCTGCTCTAAACTTTTTTTGAAAGTTACCTGCACCATCTATTATAATTAAAAACTACACCCTTGCCCTGGTTGTTGTGGTTCAGTGGATTGAGTGCCGGCCTGTGACCCAAAAGGTCACAGGTTCAATTCCCCAGTCAGGACACATGCCTGGGATGCAGGCCAGGTCCCCAGTAGGGGGCGCTGTGAGAGGCAACCACACACTGATGTTTCTCTTTCCCTCCCTTCCCCTCTCTCTAAAAACAAATAAATAAAATCTTTTAAAAAATAAAATAGAATGAGGACAACAAAAGTGCTTTCCTGTTCTCATAATCCTAGTCTCAGCTCTACTGTCATCTCCTACAGTCACCTTCCTTGACCGTTAAAAAAACAAAAAACAACAACAACAAAAAACCCCTACATACTCCCTTCCACTATAGCTTCTGCTCCAGTAATCCCATTTTAGGAACGCTGCTCTTTAGAAAGAGAAGTACAATTATGTACATCCTTTCACTTTCTTTGGCTTCATGTTATCACCTAATGCAACTTGCTTCCAGAATTCCCTTTGCCCTTCTCTTCTGAGAAGTTACGACACCCTGAAATCTGTGAGTCTATAGTTGTCAAAGAGCCCCGAAGGCCCAGGGACAGTGTCCCTCTGCTTCAACCTTACCTGTGCCCTCAGTTTTCGGTTCCTCAAGCAGGGAGTAAGCTGACTCTCTATTTGCTCCATTAATTCCAGTTTCTGCCCTCCAGACTATACAAAATAAACAAACTCCTGCTTTACACCACAGCTCTTCAAATATTTGGATCTAGTTTTCATGTATTCAGTCCCTCATGAAAGTTACGCTTTTCTTTATGTGTAAAAAACCTTTCTCATTCTGCAAACAGCTCATCATAGGATATGGCTGAAAGACCCCACACCATTCCTATCACCTTCCCCTGGACTAATTCATTTTATCAATTTTTTAAAACATAGTTTCCGGTGCACAAGAGGCAGTATCACACAGCATTAGAAGCAAGGGCTCTGGAATGACATGATCTAGGTTTGAACGCAGTTGTACGATTATTGCTGGGGTGAATTTCAGTAAGTTATACATCCTCCCTAAGCTTCAATTTTCTCATCTTTATAATGCGGCTAATAATAAAAAGGGTAGTTGAGTTGATTAAAAGATATAATCTATGTACTGTTCATGGCTGACAGTCATTGACTACTTGATTCATTCAACAAACATTTATTAAGTACCTACTTTGTACTTGAGCATTGCGGAAACACTGGTAAACAAATAGATCCCTGCCCCCATTAAACTTACATTCTTTTGAGAGGAGCAGGCAGGAAACATGGTAAATGAGTAAAATATATGCTATATTAGGTAGTGATAAGAATTTTCCAATTCTTTAAATTCTGCATCCTTTTTGAGTCAAAATTCCACCTGTAAACCATCATTCTCTGCTCACATTTTATTATAAGCATTCAAGAGAAACCAGGTTACTTCTTAAACATTTTGCTTAGAAATCTCTTCAACCAAATATCCAATTTCATTGCTCACAAGTTCTACCTTCTGCAAAACACTAGGACTCAAACACAGTTAAGCAAGAGCTCTTCGCCACTTTAT
Source organism: Mormoops blainvillei (assembly GCA_004026545.1). NCBI lineage: Eukaryota > Metazoa > Chordata > Mammalia > Chiroptera > Mormoopidae > Mormoops > Mormoops blainvillei. The sequence continues at coordinate 80,717 of PVJD01002724.1, read as the reverse complement.
AATACAGATCCCCTTTTCTGCACTTTCCAATGTTCCTCAGCTCCATCACAGACCTCTCAGAATAACCCTCACTGTCCATATTTCTAGCAATATTTTATTCTGTTCACTGCCACATAGGTATTCTCTAAGAAAACTGAAGCCCTCTCTTCAGCTCTCCTCTTCTGAGCCCCGACGAGAATTGCCCTTAGTAGTCCATTCGTGGCGAAGGAGGCTCTCTCTAGCATTGCACCTCCAAACTCTTCCAGCCTCTGCCCATTACCCAGTTCCAAAGCCACTTCTACATTTTTAGGTATCAGCAGCACCCCTACTTTTCAAGATCAAGTTTCTGTCCATTCAGTCTTCTATTAAAAAAAAAATTACCCCCAACTGGGTAGCTTATAAACAACAGAAATTTACTGTCCACAGTTCTGGAGGTTTGGAAGTCCGAGATTAAGGGGTCAGCATGGTCACCTTCCGGTGAGGTTTCTTTTCCTGGTTCATAGCCAGTGACTTCTCACTGTGTCCTCACATGGCAGAAAAGGCTAGGGTTCCACTCTCATAGCCAAAGTATCTCCCAAAGGCCCACCTCCTAAGACTATCATCTTTGGGGTTAGGAAATCAATAAAAGAATTTGGGGGGACAGCGTTCAAAGGCCAGTGCAGTATAAATTCAGTACCTAGCATCATTAGTTTTCTTGGTTTCATGCATAGTACACTTAGTATTTTTATTGATACAGTATAGAAAAAGAATCTGGGGGGACACAAACATCCAGACCGTAACACCTTGGCTCCTGCACATGCTAGTAGTTTGATTTTGAGCAAATTATCTAAATTATCTGTGATTCAGTTTCCTCAAATATAAAACAAGGACAAAAATAACACCTATTTCCTAGAGGTGTGGTGAGGATTAAATGATGTAATATATGTGAAGTACTTAGAACAGCGCCAAGCATACAATGAGTACTCTGTAAAAGTTATGTTATCATTTTGAAAACCAAACTTCTACCCATATACCATTGTTTCCACTATTTTTCATAATTCCTGAAAGAATTCTAAGAACATCTCCATAGGCCCCTTCCTAAATGTACTTGATAGTCTAGGATGTGATTTATGTAAACCTGGACACTTAAACTCACTAAACAAATTAAAGCTTAAACTCATAAGCACGTTGGTCCTCTTTAATCTCTTCCTCACCTTTTTTTGGTTTGTATTCATTCTTAAATATGTCTAGCACAGTGCCTTGCACTTTGAAGTCATTCTAATAAGTATTTATAGAATGAAAGTTTGTTCTACCCTGCTATAGTTTCTTCATGACAATGATGATGAGGATGATGATTGCTCCCAAAAGCATAGATCTTGATTTTATTTTCAGCAAATTTCTACTTATTCGGCACACCAGACCATGAGCTCTCTTCCTCCTTCCCCCTACAGCTCTTCCCATCTCACCACCATCTGCCCTGCTTCCTTTCCACATTTCCCAACCATCCACATTCTGGCTCCCGTGGGCACTCCCCATGGCTCTCTGGCTTTTTAATTTATATATCTGACCTCCCTTTCCTAGACTGAAAGCTCCTTGAAGCTTAAGAGAAATCCTAAGAGTTCCAGGCATCAGCTAAGTATCCAGCATAGAAAACACAGGCAAACACTACTAAAAACTCCATGATCGCTTTTAGGACTTAAATATTTTTAATTCCCCCAACCTCTTTGCCCCTCTTTCCTTTGCTCAACATGCTCCTCCTACTTTGAGGGTTCTATTTCACCCCTCATTAATCCCAAGGGCTGCAGTAGAGAGCAGAGAGAGGTAGGGTGTGGAACCAAGGGCATGGGTCCAAGCAGAAGAAAGGCCTTTTTCTGACCAACTATGTGGCTTCAGGCCCTTCTGAGGTCCCAGTTTTGAACATATCAAAATGAATGTCATTAACATAAAACTGTTCTTGTACCATTTGTAAAGGGGTGAGAGTAGTAAGGATCCAAGTGTATGTCCTATCCAAAGCAAGACCGTCCGGGCTCAAAACTTTGTTTCAGCATTTACTAGGTCCACATCTTGGGCAAAATACTTATTCTCTCCGTACCTGGACTTTCCTTATCTGTAAAATGGGAGTAACAATAGTATCTTGCCTCAAAAGATTGTTGAGAGGAATAAAAGAACAAACGTTTGAAAAGTGCTTTAGACGTGTGTCTGATGTGTGGGAAAAAAAGCTCCAAAAGTACTTGCTATCGGTATTGTTTATTAATATTACCTATCAGTGCCACAGGAAATCGGTAACCCCAAGCCCACATAAATGAGAAGTATCTCCTGTGACTAATAATAAGTATTATTACCAGGTATGGAGCACCTTCTGTAGGCTCAACTTGCATTATCTCCCTGAAGGACTGACAACAAACTTCCGAGGGGGATGCACTATTATTACCCCCATTTCATAACTGAGAAGCACAGGGAGGTTAAGTAATTTTCTCAAGATCACAACTCCAGCAGGTAGGGAAGTTACGTTTATTCCTTTATTTACCATTTATTGAGTTTTTTCTGGGTCCAAGCAGAAGAGAAGCCCTGAGAGTACAAAGGTAAACAGGAAGTTTCAGTTTTCAGAAATGAGGCAGGGCGGGGCCTGGAGCGACCAGTAAACAAATAGTTATTACACCGTGTGGTAATTTCTATAATAGAGGCTCAGGACAAAAAGTGCTACCGCATCTCAGACACTAGAACAAGAAAAATCCTGAGAGCTTGAGCCCAAAGGAAAGACTTGACAGTTACGGAATAAGCAGTTGTCCTTTGACAAACGTGTCCTGTTAACAAACGTGTTACACTGAAAGGAGTAAACAGGGCCCAGTTAAAACTGGAGACGGAGCACTTGCTCAAGAAGCCAGTCGGACCAGTCCCGGCAGGGCCGGAAAGGGGTTAAAGCGAGCAGGCGGGCGGGGCGCGCGCGTTGTTGAGCGGAGGTGGAGCTAGGCTCGTCCCCGCCCCCTTCTTCTGTCCGGGTAGCTCCAGCCCCTAGGGTGCCGCCGGGACAAGGGCCGGGGAGCTGGGCCGGGCTTCCTGTGCCCCCTTCCCAGCCCTCCTGCAGCGTTCCGCTGAGAAGAGGCACTGGATACGTTAAGCCACCCCCGGGCTGGCCGTGCAGGTGACGGTCGGCAAAGTTTGGCTCGAAGAGGAAGTGGCCTCAAGCCCCGGCAGGTGGCGGCCAGGCCTGAACCCGGGCGCTCGCGGCCTGCGGGCGAGCTCTAGGCGAGGGTGCGCCCTGGAACCGGGCCTCGAGCCGATTCCCGGGGCTTCGGGAGCCGGCTACGAGAGGCGGCTTCCAGAGGAAACGCAGCGGCAGCCCGGAAGACAACTCCGAAGTTGGCGAGAGACACCGCCCCTGCTCTCGGGCCGCCGCTGCCTCCCCGCCCCCAGCCCTGGCATCCCGAGCAAGGGTCAAGGAGCCCGAGCCATGGAGCCCCCTCCGGGAGGCGGCACTGGGAGGCCTGGAAGCTCGGAGCGGCGCCGCTTCCGCACTGGGTAGACGACGGAAGCTTCGGTACTCTTTCTGCTCCCCCGGACGGCTTAGGATGCCGCCGGCCATCCTACTCTTCCTCCTCCTGGGTAAGAAACCGAAACAAAACTCCACTCGGCATCCCGCCTCCCCAGGCTGTCACCCTCCCTTCCTCCTCTGCTGCACCTCAGCCTACCCTGCCAGCCCGTGCCCCCAGCCCTGCCTCCGCACCCAGCGCTGCCAGCCCCAGCCCCCGGGAAGTCTTTAGTCGCCCCCTGAGCCCTCATCCTCCCTCCGGCTTCCCTGGATCTCCGTGCCACGCCTCAGGCGTTGCTGCGGGACCTTGCTTTGAGGTTGCCCGCGGCAGGACACCCTCTTCACCACCCCTTCCCATAAACTACCCGAAAGTCCCAGGTGGCTCCCTTTTCCCCTTGAGTTTTACAGGTGAAGAAAACTTCTAAATGACTCCCTCTCCTGCCCTTTCTCGCTCCTCCTCTAGGAGGCGCGCTGGCACATCCAGACCGGATCATTTTCCCAAATCCTGGTGAGTAGATGTTGTCTCTTGGGGCCTTGGGGCTTGGTAAAATGAGGGAAGACCCAAGAAAAGGAGTCTCTCCTCTGAATTCTTCTGGTACCTACCGTGATTTTTGAGTGGAGATTGCCCACCCTTTATTTTACACATGGGGAAACTGAGACCCAGCGTGAACCCTCACCTGGTAGTTATATACTTTTTGAGTTTTTTCCAGTCTCCATTCTTCATCTCCCTAGCCAGAATGTAGTCTCTCTGAGAGTAGAGACAGTATTCCCTGCTCCTCCTGGTCCAGTGGCCCCAGTGGCTGGCATGAGGCAGACCTCAAATCATTTATGCACTTGTTACTTTTAATAAAGGTGAAGCTATGATGCATGTGAGGAGGAAGGGGACCCACTGAAGACTATGACTATATAAAGTATGGGTGGGCAGGGGAAGTATATCTGTTCCTTTTCTTTTTAAAATTAATTTTAGAGAGACAGAGGAAAGGAGAGAGAAAGAAACATCAATTTGTTGTTCTACTTGTTTATGTATTCTTTGTTTGATTCTTGTATGTGCCCTGACCAGAGATCAAACCCTGCACCCTTGGCTTATGGGGACGGTGCCCTAACCAACTGAGCTACCCAGCCAGGACTGCCTGCGTCTTCTTGAAGAGCCCAGGCACTTGAAGGCCTCAGGCCTGGGGAGATGTGGGTTGGTAACAGACTCTCAGCCAGTTTCTCTGCCTCTCTCACCAGCCTGTGTGGACCCTCCAGCAGTGCTTTTGGAAGTGCAGGGCATCTTACAGAGGCCCCTGGGCCAGGACAGCCGCAACTTCCCTACCAACTGCACCTGGCTCATCCCTGGCAGCAAGGATCAGACTGTAACGGTCAGGTGAGAAGCAGGGCGCAAGACCCTGTTCCACTGCCCTGTCCCTCCTTGCTTCATCATGGGGAAGCCTTCAGGGATCACTTCTTTGTGGAAATTCTATCCCTGTCAACAGGGGGAAGAATAAAATTTGATTTGGCCTTGTCTGTCCCAAAAGCCTGGCTTATTCTGGACCAGAAACAGTGAATTGGAGGTGGGCAGGGATGGACATCTAGCTTGGGTCCTGGTCATTTCTGAAGGTCAACAGTCACTCTAGAAACAGCCCTGGGGCTCCTATATGGCTGCTCTGAGGAGTCCTTCAGTCCTTGCACATCCTTGCTTAGGATTCAGAGCTATTCCCTTGATCAGCTTAGAACTTTCTTTAGCTTCTCCAAATCTCTTAAATAGTCCAAGTCTCCCCAGGCTCCTCCAACCTGGGGCCGTGGGATTGGGGCCCATGTTAATTACCTAGCTATTTGCTTCACACAGTTCTCTTCTCATGAATTTACCCAGAAAGGGACAGGTGAAGGGGAGGGGCAATCTGGGGAGCGGCTGTTGGGGCAGAGGGATCAAAGTGCTGGTGTTTCCAGGTCTCACCACCAGGCATTTGGAGGGCATAGCAAGTTCTGGTTAATTGAACTGTATGGTAATTGCCAGTTACTGCTAACACTGTACTTGAGTGACAGTGCTGTAACAACGGGAAAGCAATATAGCTGTTTTTATCGTAGTCCCAGAAGACAAGTCAGTTTTTCAGGATGTATCTTGTAGTCTCATGGTGCCACTGGCCTCTGTTAGGACTATTGCCATTGACTACTGGCACGGAATCTGGCTAACTGAATTTTCATTTGGCTATTTGGCTTGAGGATAAGTAGATGTTTGTGCATTTGGGGGCAGAAAAGGCCTGAGGGAAGAAGAAGCCAGCAGTGGGCAAGGATATCTCACATCTTGTTCTCTCCGCCACCCTTGTAGGTTCCAAAAACTGCACCTGGCCTGTGGCTCAGAGCGCTTAATCCTGCGCTCCCCTCTCCAGCCACAGATCTCCCTGTGCGAGGCACCTGCCAGCCCTTTGCAGCTACCTGGGGGCAACGTCACCATCACCTACAGCTATGCTGGGGCCAGAGCACCTATGGGCCAGGGCTTCCTACTCTCCTACAGCCAAGGTGAGGTACATGGGGCTGTTAACACAGGCAGTGGAAGCCTCAGGGAGGAGGGGAGGATCCCACCAGCTCCAGTGCTTCATAGCCCTTCTCCACGGTGCCTCTGCAGATTGGCTGATCTGCCTGCAGGAAGAGTTCCAGTGCCTGAACCACCGCTGTGTGCGCTTGGCCCAGCACTGCGATGGGGTCGATACCTGTGGAGATGGCTCGGATGAGGCAGGTTGCAGTTCAGATCCCTTCCCCGACCTGACCCCAGCCTCTCTTCCCACCCCACCCTGCAATCACACCTTGGAAGACTTCTATGGGGTCTTCTCCTCCCCTGGATACTCACACCCGGCCTCAGTCTCCCACCCCCAGTACTGCCTCTGGCTGCTGGACCCCCACGATGGCCGGCGCCTGGCAGTGCGCTTCACAGCCCTGGATCTGGGCTATGAAGATTCAGTGCATGTGTATGATGGCCCTGGGCCCCCCGAGATCTCCCGGCGGCTGCGCAGGCTCACCCACCTCAGCAATGGCAAGGCTGTCACCGTGGAGACGCTGTCTGGCCAGGCTGTCGTGGCCTACCACACAGTTCCTTGGAGCAATGGTCGGGGCTTCAACGCCACCTACCATGTGCAGGGCTACTGCTTGCCTTGGGACCAACCCTGTGGCTTAGGCTCTGGCCTGGGGGCCGGTGAGGGCCTAGGTGAGCGTTGCTACAGTGAGGCACAGCGCTGTGACGGCTCATGGGACTGTGCCGATGGCACAGATGAGGAGAACTGCCCCAGCTGCCCACCTGGACACTATCCCTGTGGGCCTGCTGGCACCCCTGGTGCCACAGCCTGCTACTTGCCTGCTGACCGCTGTAACTACCAGACCTTCTGTGCTGATGGAGCAGATGAGAGACGTTGCCGGCACTGCCAGCCTGGCAACTTCCGATGCCGGGATGAGAAGTGCGTGTATGAGACATGGGTGTGCGACGGGCAGCCAGACTGTGCCGACGGCAGTGATGAGTGGGACTGCTCCTATGCCCTGCCCCGCAAGGTCATTACAGCTGCAGTCATTGGCAGCCTTGTGTGTGGCTTGCTACTGGTCATTGCTCTGGGCTGCACCTGCAAGCTCTATGCCATTCGCACCCAGGAGTACAGGTCAGCTGGCTGTAGAGGAGTGGGGACTGAGGGTGAGGTATGGTCTGTGCTGCCTCAGGAGAGCATGTTGGGCATAGGTTCCAGTGACAGGCTTATGGGTTGGTTCATGGGGTAATCCAGCTTGGGGAAAGGGATGCTTCTCTGAGGGAAGGATAGGTCTAGGTTCTGAAGGCACTCTCGGAGAAGGAGGGGACCTCAGGTGACTTCTGGGAAAACCATAGCATAGCTTCAGTTGTCCAGTCCTGGGTGTGGAGGGAAGAGGCCTGTCCGGGCTGGGACAGGCTGCACCAGCCAGAACCACTTGTGACTGAGCAGCCCTCATTCCTTCCAGCATCTTTGCCCCCCTCTCCCGAATGGAGGCTGAGATTGTGCAGCAGCAGGCACCTCCCTCCTATGGGCAGCTCATTGCCCAGGGTGCCATCCCACCTGTGGAGGACTTCCCTACAGAGAACCCTAATGATGTAAGTCATTACCCCCAACCCTAGCTCATCCTGCTCCCAACCCCACTGTGGCCCTGCCACCAACCCCTCCTCACCCCTCTTAACTCTGATGTCTGCCTCCTTTCCTTACAGAACTCGGTGCTGGGCAACCTGCGTTCTCTGCTACAAATCTTGCGTCAGGATATGACTCCGGGGGGTGCCTCCGGTGCCCGCCGCCGCCATCGGAGCCGCTGTGTGCGCCGCCTGGTGCGCCGTCTTCGCCGCTGGGGCCTGCTTCCTCGAACCAATACCCCAGCCCGGACCCCTGAGACCAGACCCCAGGTCACACCTTCTGATGCTCCCCTTGAAGCCCTAGATGGAAGCACAGGTCTGGCCTGTGAGGTTGGGGCAGTAGGTGGGCATGAAGGGGAACAGGCACCCCCACTGCCCACCAAGGCTCCCCTCTCATCTGCCAGCATACCTCCTACTGTCCCGGAGGCCCCAGTGCCACCGCCCTCAGTGCCCCTAGAACCATCACTGCTATCTGGAATGGTGCAGGCCCTGCGAGGCCGCCTCCTGCCCAGCCTTCGGCCCCCAGGACCAACCCAGCCCTCAGGACCAACCCAAACCCCACCTGAACCCCACACAATAGTCCTGTCCCCAGAGGATGAGGACGACGTACTGCTGGTGCCACTGGCTGAGCCAGGGGTCTGGGTGGTTGAAGCAGAGGATGAGCCACTGCTTGCCTGAGGTGACCCAGCTCCCCTGAGGGCTCTAATCACAGTGACAACCACCATTTAGAAAGCAGCTCAGCTTCCCTTCACTACTTCCCTCCCTGACACTCAGAGTAAGGGGACTTGATGAGCCTCCCTTTGGCCCTGTATAGCTGCTGTTAAGTCAGGTGTCCCTCAGGCAGAGAGAGAGGGCTCACCCAGACCTCCCTCTGCACCTGGCCAGAGATCACAGTCTCTACCACCACCCTCTTCTCACACCACCACCATTTGGGTGCCTCTTTTCAAAGAGTAAAAGTTCTTCAAAGGTCGTAGGCCTGAACACTCCATGCTTTCCAGTCCCCCACCCAAAAGTGGCCTTAAGCACCAGAATGCCAATTGGCTGGAGACCTCCAGCCCACGAGGGGAGGATTTGGTCAGGGCCTGAGGTTTTGCCAACCGCGATCCTTCCTATAGGGCCTGGTTCAAAAAAAAAAAAAAAAAAAAAAAGCACAACAAATGCTTTTGTCCCATAGGTAGGTCATTGCCCAGAAACCAAGGTTGAAAATAAAGGAATCCGAAATTTAAGATTTTTGTAAATGAACTGTGAGCTGGCACCCTGCCTCTCTACCTGTCTCAGCTTATGCTCACCTCACTGGACCTTCCTGTGTGGGCCTTTGCTCTGGCCTCCACTTCTGCCTCTTCCTATTGATCTTCTAACCACACATTCTTAAATGTCATACCACTCAGCAGGTAAGAAAGTTCTAGGGGCACCCTGGCTGGTGCGACTCAGTGGATTGAGTGCTGGCCAGTCAGCCAAAGGGTCCCCAGTTCGACTCCCAGTCGGGGCCCATGCCTGGGTTGTGGGCCAGGTCTCCAATAGGGTGTGTGCAACAGGTAACTACACATTAATGTTTCTCTCCCCACTCTCTAAAAATAAAATCTCAAAAAAAAAGTTCTAGGGGCCCTAAGAACCAACCCTTTGCACCTTCATTCAGCACCCAGGACCCAGCTCTACTCTGATTGACACCCGGGTGAGCACCAAGCCTTTTTATTTACTGCCCGGTTGGGCCCTGTAGCTGGAAGGTTTCCATTTATGGAGCACTCCCAGAGTACAGATCACAGGAACGGACCGTCCCTGGTGGAACATAGGAGCTGTGACTCTTGCCCTCCACCCTCTACCCCCACCAGACACAGTCTGTTCTAAGGAAGACAGGTGCCCAAAACAGGCAAAGGTAAATTGAAAGAAAAATCAAAAACGTGGGGTGTGAAGATCCTGGCATCGATTTGGCCAAATCTAAGGTCTTCCGGGAAGAGGGCCCAAACTAGATTCTAGAGAACGCTGTCAGTGGCTGGAGTAGAGTTGTGAGTTCTAGTCAGGGTGAGTGTCCACAGGATAAGCAAACTAAGCAGACCTGAGGGTGACGGCTATAGGCCAGACCCTGAACCTCCTCAGAAAGTGGCAGGGGCACAAGCAGTGGCCAGGGCCGAGGAGCTGAGAGGGAGGTGGAGGAGGGAATAATCTGAAAAATGTTGGAGCCCGGCCTCTGATAAGAGGTGACAGAGCTATCTCAGAGTTGGACATTAAAATCTGGATAAAGGGTATAGAAGGAGTCTCTGATGGCCCAGGAACAGAGCTGGGAAATCCCTGACAGAACCAGCCCCCCGGGGGCGCTGTCGGTCTCGTTCTTTACAATTCCTGCCCACTCTGGCCTATCTCTGCCCCTCTGGTAGAGGGCCCTGTTGATCAACCCATCAACATCCTTACAAACGCGCTAATTGCATAATGTTTCCTCTTTCCCAGCGAGCAAGAGCTTAAGGAATGGGAGAAAGGGGATATGGTGCAGTCCTTGGGGCCCTGGCATCTTAGCTCAGGAAAGACCCAAGTTCCTCTCACTCCAGACCCTCTCCAGAGATTGGGGAAAGGGCTCCAGAGATCCTAATTCTTGCTTACTGTTCTCTCTTTGGACCTTCTTTCCCAAGTGCAAACAATCCCTGGGTCCCGCCAGTGTCAGGCCCAGTGAAATGAGGCAAATCGATTTCCCCTTCTATCCCTCCATCTCCTGGTCTCTGCCCTCTCTATGCTCCTGTCTTCCCCAGCAGCCATCTCAGAAACCTTCAGCCTGTTATCTTCATCCCTTGTCCTACTCCAGACCTTTTGTAATTTGAAAGCAGACAAAGAGTTAAGGTAAAAGAATGCCCCTCATGGTGGAATGGCTCAGTGTTGGTCTTGGAGGGAGGACTTGAGGGTAGAGTTCCTAGGAAGGCCCGTGTGTATAGAGAGGTCCCCAAGCTGAAAGAAGCTTCCCTAGGTACTGAGTGTGCTGTAGGAGACGCAAGCAGTAACACTACTTTTATCAGCCACAGTAAAGCCCCGGGTTGACAGGAAGAGGGAGTTGGTCTTGTACAGGTAATAAGGGAAAGCCAAAATGGAGGGTCCTACCCAGGAGAAGGTGGGTCACTGGGGGACTTTCACCCAAGTTTAACTATGGCCCAAGGGAAAAAAAAGAAGTCAATTTCAAATACTATCAGGATAGACAGTACGATCCATGATGCCCAGTATCAGGGGTGGAAGACAAGGAGGGAGTTGTTCTCAGGTTGAGAGGGAAATCAGCTGGGAATCAGAAATAACAACTGCATTCCATCTTTAAGGAGCAGAATCTGGGCCTCGATGAAGCTCCAGTGCCCGCTGGGAGGGAAGAGAGTCCTGCAGCCACATAGCAAAGGCTGTGGGAGCACCAAACAGCTGGGCGCCTTGCTAAGCGTCAGATCCTTTATCGTATGGGGCCAATGCTCACGACAGGGCTGTGCCACGGGCATCATAACCCCATGAGCCCAATTCACAGGTTCAGAAGCAGCATCCAGGGAATTATGAGACTAGCCAATTCTCTACAGAGAAGCAGATTTAAACCTGGATTGCTTCACAGCCAAATCTTACCCATGCCCCACTATTCCACAGAACCCCCCATTCTTGAGGGAGCTTGGAGATGGATGGACAAGTACACAACCTCTTACTAGTGGGAGAGAGAGATGGTGGTTCAAGGTGAAACCCAACCTCTTCCTGTGGCCTAAAGCTGGTTTGAGGGCAGGCAGAAGTCATGGTCAAGAATCCCTGCTGGGCTCTGCAGCCACTGACTCACTCTAATCTGATAGCATAGAAATGAATCCAACCACCTAATTGAGTTTTCCAGCTACATCAGGCTCACCGCTTTATAATTTAAAACTTCTCTAAAAGCTCATTTTGGAAGGAAACCATTCTAAAACATTATATTCATCTTCAGTACATCTGCAATATGGCAAAATTTTCTGGGAAGCTGAGGATCTTCATAGAAACCAATGGCTCCTCTTCAGCAATGTTTTCAGAAGTGACAGTAGTGTCAGGGGGCTGTTCGCCTTTATGTGAAATGATTTTAGAGCACTTTAAAAAATATTTATTTTTAGAGAGAGGGGCAGAGAGGGAGGAAGGAAGGGGAAACATCAATATGAGAGAGATACGTCAGTCACTTGCATCTCACTGACAGGGACCAAACCGGCAGCCCAGGCACGTGCCCTGACCAGGAATCAAACCAGCAACCTTTCACTTTGCGGGAGGACACTCAACCCACTCAGCCACGCTGGTCAGGGCTACAGCGTTTTTTAAATGCCTACGGTTACTTTAAAAGTTTTTGTGTTGTTGCTTTCCTAACTACCAGGCTATTAGGTGTCACTTGCTGCTCTTAATGCTCTTCTGATCTCTGAGTAGATGAGCACACATGGACACATTAAAACTGTGAATAAAGTAAGGATTAAGTAGTCTGTGATTGAGGCCTGGAGAGTCTATCCAATGAGTAAAGTGCACGAGTATTGTACCTGCTCAGGAGTCTTTTCTCTTCCCACTAGACCCTACAATGTTGCCCTGTAGTTGACCTCCAGGTAAATGAACTGTCATTGCACGTCAGTCCAAAGATTAGCATTTGCCTCTTCTATTGGAAAAGTTCACTGAAGAGTGCAGTATGGAGTGTTCCCCAAAATAGGAGACAATTGCAATATTTACGATAAGGATGGCAGAATAGGGTAGAGGTGAAAGATCTGAGTGGAGGGGTGGAGTTCTGATGTCTTTATTTAAAAAAAAGAAAAGATTTTATTCGTTTATTTTTTTAGAGAGGAAGAAGGGAGGGAGAAAGAGAGGGAGAGAAACATCGAGTGGTTGCCTCTTGCACACCCCCAACCGGGGCCCTGCCCCACAACCCAGGCATGTGCCCTGACAGGGAATGAACCAGTGACCTTTTGGTTCACAGGCCAACTCTGAATCCACTGAGCCACACCAACCTGATGTCCTTACTTTTTTTTCCAGTTGGATGATTGATTTGGGGACAGACCACCCACCTACCACTCTGAGCCTTTCAGTCATGAGTATGAAAGGAGATAATGTAGGGAGATGCTTAGCTCAGCACCTGGCATAAAATGGGGTCAGGAGCTGCCAGGAAATCAGAATGTGTGGGTGCTTGCGGGTGTCAGGAAGGAAGACGAATAAAAGTGTGAAGGGAAAAGAAACCGGGTAGGAAAGGAGCAGTCAAAGAGACAGGCCCTCCTGTCTTTGCACAGACGTAGACTGATCCACAGAGGGACTTGAGGGAAGGGGCTGGCACTCTACACTTCCACCTTGGGTTGGGAACTTCTAGAGGGGTAGTCTCTCCCTTTTTTCCTGCTCTGATTCACACTAGGTAGGTTGGCCTGGCAGGAAGGGGGAGGAACCACAATGGTTTGCACCACCTGAACTTAGTTCAAAAGGAAGCTGCCCAAACAAAGCAGCCATCTCTTCTTCCTCAAACGCCCCCCTCTGCCTAGGGGCCAGGCTGGGAAATGGGTGCTTTAGTGAAGCTTAGCCCAGAGCGGGTGGTGTTGGGGAAGGAGAGAATGTTGGGGAAACTTGGTAGCATGGTAGATGTCCCCCTCTCTGCATTTCTTTTGGTTTCTGCCTCAAGCCCCTCCATTTACCCACAGAGCACCCACTCTGGGTGGACACTGGGGTAGGGGGCTGGGAACACAGAGACAAATGACTCATAATCCTGGCTCCTGGAGAAAGACGTCTGGGTTCTTGAGTCCCTGCCTCCTGCCGTCCCTCAGCTCCCTTACCCACCGACCTCTCAGCCCGCTTCTCTGAACCCCTTTCTTCTGCCCTCTGACTTTGTTCTGTTTGTCTTAGCAACCCCGCGCTGTATGTGTGCTCCCAGGGGCAGCGACACAAAAGGGTGGGAGGAAGCAGAAAGGAGGGAATCCCGCTGACATCACTCATTAGCATGTGTGACCTCATCAGGGGGCGGGACAATTTCCCCAGGTGTCTGGCGGTGGGGGGCAGGACATGTAGGGGGGTGGCATTTAAAGGGAAAAGCTGACAGTGCTGCTGAGTGAGGTAGCGGGCGCTGCGAGTCGCCGCCGGGCTGCACACGCACACCGATGCATTCGGACCTGGACACCGACATGGACACGGACACAGAAACCACAGCACTCTGCCCCTCCGGCAGCCACCAGGCCTCCCCGCCGGGGACGCCCACACCAGGTGAGGCTGAGCTGGGCAGGTTTCGGATGGAACCATGGGGGTGGGAGCTGAAGCTTTGGTGGGGAAGTCAGAACTAGGGGTTAAAGGAGCTTGAACCCAAACAGCAAGAGGGGAAGAGCAAGTCGGGAAGTGGGGAAGCCTCCCACTCACACGAGGAATGGGGCTGGACTGCGAGGTGGGGGGAGAGCCACTTAAACGCCCCTCCCCCTCACTCCCAGGGCTTCGCTGGGGAAATTCGTGCTTGGGCCCCTAGGTCGGTCTCATTCCCAAGAGGCTAGGACGGGCAGGAGGGAAGGGGGAAAGGGAAAGGGAAGGGGCAGCCCGCAAGCCTGGGAATTGCGAGCAAGGGGCTTCCCGGGGAGACCTGTTATAAGGGTTTCTTCTGGCTCCCTGGCGGCTCTGGCTGCTGGCCAAGTATTGATCCTGGGCTATTTCCAGCCTCTTTCCATCCCCCTTTGTTATGTCTGTCCATCCTCCTCCCAGTTACCCTGACCCATGCATTGTCATTCCCTCATGCTCCTGCTCTCTCCCTCTCTCCCACACTCCCTCTACCTCACCATGAACACAATAGTCTCCCCAACTCACTGGGACAGCCAGGGATGCAGGATTCTTACACGCTGGCCATACACTGGGGGATGCTCACCTACAGGGCCAGAGGAAGAGGCAGCCCCTCTCATGCACACACCCGCAGAGACCCAACACACACAACTCAAAGAACAAAGACTCTTCCCTGGGAACGGGCTCCCCACAAAGTTTTTGACTACCACTACCCACCCCCCAGAACATGGGCAGCAGTTTCAGCGTCTCATCCCTGAGCCAGCAAGTGAGGGGGTTGCCAGTGCAGGAAGCAGTAGGGGTAGAGCCTCTTGGCTGAAAGAGGAGCAGCCCTGGGGCTGGAGGCCTAGTCTGGGGGTGCGCCTATCTGTCAGTGTGAAGTGTGAGTGGGTGTGCAAGGCTGCAAACAGGTGCCTCCCCTGCATGGGGCATGTTTTGAATAGGCTGTGGCTGGAACCACTTTGGACATGCCATCAGGTCAGCTCCTTGGTCCGCTACCGGTATAGGCTCCTAGGAGAGTTTCAGTGTAAGAGGTCAGACCAAAGATTCTCAGCTTCTTCTGGGTCATGGTCACCCACTGGGCCTCTGAAGCTGGAGCAGCCAGGATTAAGCCCTCTGCAGATGGCTAGGCACACCCTGCTCATAGCTTCTTTCTCTTTATCCCCCAGAAGCAAATGCCGCACTGCTGAAGAAGCCAGATAAACTGTTGGCAGGGCTGGATGGGAACGAGCCACCCTCTGCCCCAGGGGCCCCCAGACGAAGAGGCAGTATGCCTGTCCCCTACAAGCACCAGCTGCGGCGGGGCCAGGCTGTAGATGAACTTGACTGGCCACCTCAAGCCTCGTCCTCTGGCTCCTCTGACTCCTTGGGCTCAGGGGAGGCAGCCCTCACCCAAAAGGATGGCATCTTCAAGGTCATGCTGGTGGGGGAAAGCGGCGTGGGCAAGAGTACCCTGGCAGGCACTTTCGGCGGTCTCCAGGGAGACAGTGCTCATGAGCCAGAGAACCCAGGTATTTGGGGGAGCCCTGCAAGAGCTGAGGGTGCCTCTAGAGCCCTAGTCAGGGATGGAAGAGCTCAAGGCATGAGCAGCCCCTGGAGGCCAGAACCTAAGAAAAGTTTCTCCAGTGCTTTCTGTGACAACCTCCCTGAAGGAGGGTCCCTGGTCCTGGGATCTGAGGCATCCCCGGTTACCAGGTCTCACAAGTGTTGGGAGCCTGCTAATGGGCTCTATCCCCTGTCCTTATTTCCCAGCAGAGGACACCTATGAGAGACGCATCATGGTGGATAAGGAAGAAGTAACTTTAGTTGTTTATGACATCTGGGAACAGGTGAGAACTAAGATGTGGCTGCAAGCTGGTGATGAACGCTGGGAGAACTTGGGAAGGGCAAAGTCTGGCTCAAGGCTGGTGGGACTGCAGGAGCTGGTCTCGACATGTATTATCATCTCAAAGAGCAAAGGTCCACACCAGTGGCATATCATGGCATTGAGAGCCACTGTCTTTCCAGGATCTTCTGACCCAGAGTAAAGCTAGGATCTGAATTTGGCCAACCCTGCAGCTGCAAGTCAGGCTAAACATCCCAAAATTGACCCTATCCATACATTTTTTTTTTTTTCAGCCTGGAAGGGTCTGACCTGATAGGACAAGAGCTCAGGGCTCTGGAATATCAGGGAAAGGAAAAAAAGAGAAAAAAAAGTGAGGATTTGTGAATATTTGCATATAAATTGTTACTATATAGAAATGAGAGACTGGATTACATACACTTAAATAGCTGTCATTTAAACTTTCTTGAGCTTAAATGTCAGAAAGTAGGAAGGGCTACCCTAGTCTAGGATACTATGTCTCCAATTCTCCAGAGTGGGGCTCACATTACTAACTTGTCCCTCTGCCATTAAGTAGCTATGCTGTTTTAAGCAGGTTGCTTCTCCCTCACATCCTGCTTCCTCATCCTTGAGATGTAGGCACTGGACAGGTTCTCCCACGCCTCCAACCCTGATAGTCCATGACTCTCTGCCCATCTGCAGGGGGATGCAGGAGGGTGGCTGAGGGACCACTGCCTTCAGACCGGAGATGCCTTTCTCATCGTCTTCTCAGTCACTGACCGACGAAGCTTCTCCAAAGTTCCAGAGACCCTACTTCGACTCCGGGCTGGGAGGCCCCACCACGACCTGCCTGTCATCCTGGTTGGAAACAAGAGTGACTTGGCCCGCTCCAGGGAGGTCTCATTGGAGGGTGGGTATCCAGAACCACATCATACCTGCAGTCTCAACAGATCTTCTCCTTTCCACATCACCTCTTTTCCATAAGGCGTTTTTCCTCTCAGGTGCACAAACTTAACTGCATTTTGCCCCCGTCTAAAGGCAGTCTACCAATGCCCGTCCTTGGGCCCTGAGACTCCCTTCTCTTCACTACCCCTCACCTCTTCTCCAAGGTCCCTTTCTCCTTCCCCTCTCTCCACAGGACCCCTGCCTTGTCCTCTTTGCCCAGTCCCTTTCCCCTGCACACTGTGTCCCAGGCCCAGTGCAGTCAGGCAGGCCCCTGAACCTGTCCCCTCCCGCAGAGGGCCGCCACCTGGCAGGAACACTGAGTTGCAAGCACATCGAGACATCCGCCGCGCTGCACCACAACACGCAGGAGCTGTTCGAGGGCGCTGTACGCCAGATCCGGCTGCGGCGTGGCCGGAGCCGCGCAGGGGTCCAGCGGCAGGAGTGGGGCACCCCCGAGGGCCCCGCACCACCTGCGCGCCGCGAGAGCCTCACCAAGAAGGCCAAGCGCTTCCTTGCCAACCTGGTGCCCCGCAACGCCAAGTTCTTCAAGCAGCGCTCCAGGTCGTGTCACGACCTCTCCGTGCTCTGAGCCGCGGTCGCCATGGTCACCGCGGTCTCCATGGTCACCACTCACTCCGCTTGACCCCTCGCCTAGCCCCGCCCAGCCCCGCCCCTGTCCGGCTTCCTTTGTGAAGACGGTCTAGGAAACCAAAAGCTCCCAAGACGCCCTGGTTTGGCCATGGGGTTTGAGGGGAGGTCTTTGGGTACACTCCCCTTCCCCCGCTCCCCCACCTCCCGGCCTCAGGGCGCCTAGGAGTCCAGAACTCAGACCCGAGGGTGGGCGCACCGCGGTCGGCGGGCGGGGCGGGTTCCGGCGGGCAGGAAGGAAAATCATTCTGCAAGATACTTTGTTTTTTTTTTACTTTGCGCTTGACCACCTTTCCTGTAA
This sequence comes from Mormoops blainvillei, assembly GCA_004026545.1. Lineage (NCBI taxonomy): Eukaryota > Metazoa > Chordata > Mammalia > Chiroptera > Mormoopidae > Mormoops > Mormoops blainvillei. Next base: position 63,169 of record PVJD01002724.1, on the reverse strand, counting down.
AGAGATCCTAAAGCCGAGAACTGGAAAAGTGCTTTGTAGACTCCTTTATAGGGTTTCCACCTTTGTACTCTGCACGAATATGCCTCACCTTTAAGAGATTCTTAAAGGTAAAGACACGGAGACCCTTCTTGGAGACTTTTCCGAAAACGTTCTGGCTCTTATCTGCTGCACTTGATCACGTGCCTTTAAAAAGTTAAAGGCAAGGGTCTGGAAGCGCTGTTTTTGAGAATTAATTCTGTGGTTTATCACTACAATATGGCACTTCCCCTTTAAGGCTATTAAAGGTAAGATGTGGACAGTCTTTTGCCTTCAGATGCCAGTATGAGGAGCTGAGCGGGTGGCAACCGCCCACCCCCCTTTGGCCAGAGCCCAGGAGGTACCAGCAAGGGGCCACCCTTCCCTTTTCAATAAAGAGTTTTTCTACTGCACCTGTTCACTTTGACTCTCTGTTCTCAACACCCCACAGAAAGGATGGATGTAGGAAACTATTACAGAGAAGAAAACTCAGGCCCAGAAGAGCAAGGAAACTAAATCTCTAGGGAGGATTCAGAACCGACTTAGTCCTAGTGAAGTCTCTTACAGGCGACCACAGGCCCTTAGAGATAATTGGATCTAAGACGCGCCTTTGCTGATGAGAAAACAGGCCTGAAGAGGAGCTAAAAGTAATTTATCTGCCAGAAGTAATTTAGTAACTTAGTGACACAATGGTACCAAGTCGCCATCTCCTTACCCTAACTTATACTGCAAGGAGTAAGCTAGAGGCTACATTCAGCACCCAGAGCTACATTTCAGCTATGACCTGGACTGGTTCAAGGTGAGGCCCACATCCACCAGAGAGGCCCACCAGCTGGGGCATGATGGGGTCAGCCTACACCTCTTGCTGACAGGGCCGCACTGCTCCAGCTGTCACCTGCAAACCCCGGGTGAGAACTGAAGCTGTCAGTGCCTTCCCTGGTGACACCCACGCCTGCTGCTGCCTAAGCCACGAGTCTGAACAAAAGGAACAGAGGCAGAAGCTCCCCTCACACTTAAACATGTACTACAGTTACCTGAGCACCCAAGGGACAGGCCTCCACCTTTCCCCACTCAGGTTCCCCGAACTTGATGGAAAGAGGGATGAGATGTCTTCTGAGTCCTTATACCTGAGGAGGAGCCAAGAGAGGCCAGCCCAGCATGAGATAATATGATAGTGACGCTATCTTTAGTACTTATATTAACTTCATCTATTAATTCTTTAATGATTATATAAGGTGTTACTGCCCTTTTTACTGTGGAAGAGAGAGTGTAAGTAACTTGTCTGAGAGGTCAATAAGCAGAGAGAGCTGGGATTCCATTCATGTCTGCTTGATACTTAATGGTGATTTTATCCACCATTTTTTTTACGATTTTTAAAATTTTATTTTATTTTTTAGATTTTATTTATTTTATTTTTAGACAGAGGGGAAGGGAGGGAGAAAGAGAGGGAGGGAAACATGAATGTGTGGCTGCCTCTCACATGCCCCCTACTGGGGACCTAGCCCGCAACCCAGGCATGTGCCCTGACTCAGGAGTCGAACTGGTGACATTTTGGTTCTCAGGCCAACACTCAATCCACTGAGCTCCACCAGCCGGGGCAAAAATTTATTTTATTTTTAGAGAGCGGGGAGGGAGAGAGGGAGAGAAACATTAACGTGTGGTTGCCTCTTACACACCCCGCTACTGGAGTCCCAGCCTGCAACCCAGGCACAGGCCCTGACTGGGAACTGAATTGGTGACCCTTTGGTTCGCAGGCCCGCACTCAATCCACTGAGCCACACCGGCCAGGGCGTGATCCACCTTTGCATCTGAAGTTCCCCTTCCAGTAAGAATGGGGGAAGGAGAAAGAGGGACAGTAGAGGAAATGTAGGTGACACAATAAGCAGGGCCCTGGGCAGTGGCTACAGTGAAAATGGCCAGAGAAATTACGTGGCTGTAGTGGAGTAAGCCAGCTCTGATCTGTGGGGACCATGAGCAGAGACAGTTCAAAATTTCAAATGCAGGAGAACACACTGGGCTCATTAAAAGACCAGATGGTTCTGCAGTTAAGTGGAAACCTCGGGGACATGAAGAGGAGGGTAGTGGAAAAGGTTTGGTTTGAAGCCCTACTTCAAAGGAATTAGTGCTCAACTCTGTAGGCAGTGAGAGTCACTGAGGGTCTTTACATGTGAAAATGACATGATCGTAATGATTCTTTGGGCAAAGGAGGCTGGGAGAGGTGTGCATGGATTGGAGCAACAGAGGCAAGTGTAGGAGCCAATCAAGCATTACATATGAAGGGCAATGGAGGACCATCCTGAGGGAGATGGCAGTGGGAAAGTAGAGGCAGCATGGATTTGAGAGTCAGAGTAGATGGGACTTGGCAACTGAGTGGCTGGGTATAAAGAGGGAGGGGTTACAAGCTGTGGGAGGATGCGGAGGAATTAGGAGTTAGGGGGCAGGGAGTAGATAGCAAATGGCTCCATTTTGGAGACTGAGTTTGAAATGTTAGAACATCCATAAGGAGAGCTTCAGCAGTTCCCTGGATAGCTGGGTCTGAAATTCAGAACAAGTTGGGGCAAGGGTCATAGATATAAGAATAATCGCTATAAAGATGGAAGAGCCAGAAGAAAGGATGAGACACAGGACTGGCTTTATGAATGTGTGGGCTGTGCAGTCACATAGGGCCCTATGCTTAGTTTAATGCTCTGCTGTTGCTGTCTTGAAACTCTTTAAACAAGGAGTCCTGTGTCTTTATTTCATATGAAGACCCACAAATTATACTATGGGAGTGGGTGAAATACAGGCTGAGATTCCTAGCCTCAAACCACATATGGGCTTTAGGGGCCCGTGATTCTTGTGAAATGACACAATCTGATATGTTTGTGCAGTCATGCATTTCCCTGAGAATAGAGGTCACAAATTCCATCAGATTTCCAAAGGGGCCTGTGACCCAACAAATTACAAACCAGATTGGTACTGATGGCTGTTGGGAAGGGGAACTGGGTGAGTGAAGGACAGGAGTGGGAGATTTACTTTTCATTGTACACCCCTTTTCTATCTTTTTAAGCATGGCATATCTTACCTGTTCCAAAACTAAATAAAGTAATTTAAAATAAAGCAAAACCTTGGTATTTCAGAGAAAGAAGAGGCACTAAAGAGAGTCATGAGGAGAGGCAGGTGAAGAAGGGGGATATGAAGCCACCACAGAGGCAGTGGAAGAACCAGGACTGAGCATGTAGAGGCTACTGCCGAGGAAGGAGGGCTTTTCAAGGGGAAGAGTGCCGTCAATGGCCAAAGGTGGCAAGAGGGGAGAATGAGGAACAAGAAGGCCTAGTGCCCTTCATGTGGCAGAAGTCTGAAGATGATTATGGCAGGACCTCCCCATGAGGGGAGCCACGTACGCACACCACAGGCCTCCCTCCCCCCAAGTCAGCCAGACCTATCAGCCGACCCATCTGTGTGTTCCCTCCAGACGCCTACAAGGAAGAGCTCAGAACAGAAGGAAGCTGAAGTCACACTCATGCCAGACTTGGGAGAGGTGGGGTCTTCTCTGAAAGCCAGGCCGGTTTTCTCCCTCCCTCTGATCAAGGCAAAGTGCAGCCTGGCTGCTGGTCTGGACTGGAGTGCGAGATAGCCGAGGGCCCTGGGACCTGAGCTGCCTGTGCCAGGCAAGGTCTCCCCTGCCCTGGCGTTCCTCTTAAACACAGTGATTTTGTCTTGTGATCTGAGCTCTTGCCAGCCCAATGCCTGCCAACCCTGCCACCGCCATTCCCCGGATCATAAGGCCTTCTCATTGGCTGAGAGCATAGATTGTGCCCTCCCCTGAGGCGCCAGAGGTGAAGCCAGTCTCGAGTCTTGGATAGTATTCCTCTACTCTGGTCCTCTGCTTTCAGTTGAGTCATTAGGCCCTGCTGCATATAAGAGTCTCTACAGAGACTGGAGCAAGGGCTCTCGTCTTCTGAAAGGTTGTCAGAGTCATGCAAGGACAACTTCGCAAGACTGCTGGGTTAAACTCTCACTCCCAGAAAGTCCACTCATACGTACATCTTTCATTAATTTAACACAGTTCGTATACACACCAGTCCAAGTAAGAAAAATTTTTTTTTAGATTTTATTTTTTAGACAGAGGTGAAGGGAGGGAGAAAGAGAGGGAGAGAAACATCAACATGTGGTCGCCTCTAACACACCCCCTACTGGAGACCTGGCCTGCAACCCAGGCACGTGCCCTGGCTGGGGAATCGAACCAGTGACCCTTTGGTTTGCAGGCCAACCCTCAATCCACTGAGCTACACCAGCCAGGACCCAAGTAAATTTTTCCTGGATATTGTTATCTTTCATCCAAAAATGCTTATTGTTCCACTCAAGGATTGCAATATGGCAATCACTGTGCTGAGCCCTATGAGGGAAACAAATACAGGTAAGACTCCATCCCTGTCCTCAGGTAACTTAAAATTGACTTGGGAGAGATGGAACAAGATGGTGACAGCACTACTATGGCCAAGACAGCAGCAAACTATACCATATTCTATCTAACTGGGGGTGACATTATGTGCTTTAAAAGTTTTCTAAGAATGGAAGAAATAGAATTTAGAACACACATTTTAGGAACAGAGGCTGGAAGAATGTACATGTATGCTGTGGATAGATGGAGGAAAGAAGGAGAACCACCCCCCGTGGTGAAACTACACGGGCAAATGCATAGGGAAAATGGTGGGCATCCTGCCCCATGGTAAGGTAAAAGACCCTCCCTACACAGAAAGCAGCAACATTTGGGTAGATGGTGCAGTGAAGTTGTCAAGGGGCCCGAAAACCAGACAAGAGCATCCTGCTTCTTAGTCCTTTATCATCTTGGTGGTTCTCTGATGCATATGTGTTCAAGATCCCATTTCATCTATTTGAATCTTAATGCCATGCCTCCACAGCTTGGTGGCCTTGTAAACCCGAGACGTGAATACAAATTCAGTGGGGCCCTGCAGGCACTTTAGTTGCACTCAGGTCCATTACTTCCCGGATAGAGGTCTAGGGAGAAAAGTCACTCTTAACCTGTACCTTTCTGAACCTCAGCTCTCCCAGCTATACAATGAAAATGACACCTACTTTGTAGGATAGTCATGAGGACTAAATAAAAATGCCGATATCTTTGTCATTTGTCCAGCATTATACAAATGAGCAGTGGAAGTAATGTTTTTTGCCACCCGTGTCCTGGCCCTTCATTGAGGCACTCGGTTAGACTGTTGAGCTCTCAAAGCACAGCAGCACTCTGGAAATACAAATTTAAGTCGCTGTCTGCAAGGTCCAACATACCTCCCACAGGACTCACAGGTGACCCATTGTTGGATTTGTTGTTTCAGGGGGCATTTGTTGGTTGGGGGCGGGGATTGGCAATGAAAGCCTAAGTGATGGTATTATACCGCACAGTTTTCCATTTTTTGCTCAAACGATAACTGGTCCTTAGGCAGAGAACCTGTGATGATTTAAAATACTCCGAAAGGAAATTGCTGGAGTAGGGCTAAGTTCTGGAGACCGAATGCAGCTGCCTTCCTCCCCCCTACCCCGCCGCACCCTCCCCCTGAGAATGCTCAGAGGTTAGGAGGGACACTAAGCAGAGGGCTCTAACGGTGAATGCTAGAAAAAGCCAAGGGCGATAGGCATCCTGAAGGTCCCTAGGGGGCTCGCCTTGATTTTTCAAAGACATCTGGCTGTAATGTAATCATATAGAGTTTCAGGCATACAATAAGACTGGACAACAGGATTTGTTTTCCTGAAAGCTACACTGGTTGTACGTGACCTAGGACCTTATGAGCCTGGGGCTTTTAGCACAGGAACAATTAAGAGGTTTTTTTCATCATGGTCCGACCCTCACCGCTCCCCCTATAAAATCCTGAGCATTCTCTGAAGTTGGGGAGGAGAATGAGGTCAGATAGGAAGTCAAGCGCGTGGGCATCCAGAGGAATGGGAATAGTGATGGCAGTAGTAATGAAAGCTAACAAGTTCTAAGCCCGCTACAGGGATTGTTTCATTTAATCCTCACATCCCTGAGAGAGGTGCTATTATTATCTTTTTTTTTTTTTTTTTGGCTGATGGGGAGTCTGTTAGAGAAATGGAGTAACACCCAGGCTCACTCAGCTGGTTTGAAACAAGAGCCCTGAACCATGCAGTGTTGCTCGACAGCGTGACCACTCTGCTACAGGATGGAGGTCCCTTGGCACGCCTGGGCCCAGGAACTGGGAGAAGAAGGCTAATTCTCAGCACCACTCATTCTAACAAATAGGCATCATGATGCTTGAAAGCTGATTGAAACTCCCATCCTTTTTGGAACATTGGCAAGAGTGTGACAAATCTATGATTTCCAAGGTCATTGTTTCCCCCTCTGCAATCCAGCACTGACTGGTTCCTTTCCAGTCTCCAGGCACCTCATTCATATCTGTACATTGCCCTTAAAAATAACTGCTAATGGCTCTCCAGTAACTCCAGCCAACTCCTTAAGGGCTCTTGAGAGCAGATCATCTGGGACAGCTAACAGAACTCATCCAACTTTTAAAAAGTGATCTTTGATCATGTTTCTCTTGTACATCGATGTCTCTCTCCCTCTCTTTCTTCCTCCCTTCCCCTCTCTCTAAAAATAAATAAATAAAATCTAAAAAAAAAAGTGATCTTTGATCAGCTCTTTCTTTGTCTCCACCTTCCTACATAATCTAAGTTGGCTGGCCTGCTTCACCTCACACATTGCTTTCTAAACAAAGAGCAGAGCAAATTAGTTCTGGATACAGAGTGTAAAAGTTGGGAGAGAGGAGAAGGATGTTTGAAAACCTGAAGATTCAGACACGCGGTTTCTCAGACCAGAGTTCCTTTCCTGTATCCAACTCATGACTATTCCAGAGTTCCTTTACTGCATCCAGCTCATGACTATTGACTTCACCTGGTTGCCATGGAAACATCAGTCTCTGGTGATAGCAAGCAGCATTTCAGACAGAAAGCATCACGGGCTACCATGGTAACACTAAAAGAGTAAAGCTGCCTCTTCCCTTGAAAGGGTGAGGCAGGCATAGGTAAAGCTGCCAGGGAAGGCAGCTAGAAGGGGCAGCTTTTGGAAAGCCTGGCTCCAACTTGAACAGAGAGGGAATTAATTCAACAGACATGTAATATGAGCAAAGCAAAGCAATAATGAAAAGCACACATCTATGCCTGGCCTCATTAGGTCATAACCATCTATTAACAGGGTTTACAAAAAACTGTAAATAAAGGCATAATAAGACCTATAATAGGACAAAGAAAACTGAAAAAGGAATTCCACTCCAACTGGGAAAGTTTCAGAGTCTTAAAGGGCTAGATTTTGATCATTGGAGAAGGAGCAGGCAGGAAGAGAGAACAAAATGAGCAAACATGGAAGTGGAAAATTTCAGGATATGTGGAGAAGTAAGGGTACAGAGGCAGAAAAAGCAACACTTCACCATGATTTCAAGGCCTTGGCTTCCACAGTGGTGCTGAGAGGCAGGTTGAGATTAAGATCAAGGCATCTGAAGCTATACTGTCTGGATTGGAATCCTAAATTTGCTAACTTAATAATTGTGGAGCAAGCTATTTAACCTTTTGGATATCAGTTTCCTCATTTACAAAGTAAAGATAATAAAAGAATCTACCTCAGAGGATCGCTGGCCAATGAAATGATTCAATACATATAAAGTGATTAGAACAGTGACTAATCCCAAACAAATCCTGCATAAATGTTAACAGTTACCATTACACCACCTCCTACCACCTCACTTTTTGGAGCCAGGATAGAATCTTCTAACTGTCCTAGTATTATTTCCCGAATCCCATTGTCAAGAACACCAAGAACATGGACTTTTAAAGAAAAGGAAGGAGCCATGGCCGGGTAGCGCAGTTGGTTAGAGCATTGTCCCCAATATGCCAAAGTTGTGATATCCCCAGTCAGGGCACATACAAGAATCAACCAATATATGCATAGATAAGTGGAACAACAAATCAATGTTCTTCTTCTCTCTCTCCCTTCTCTCTCTCTAGAATCAATAAAATAAAATAAAAACAATTTAAAGAAAAGGGAGGAAATGCCACTGCCTTTGAGAAGACAGAAGCATAGGCTATAAGCCAAAAGTCAGGTGAAAATCTCTTTATGAACTGAGAACTAGCAAGGAAATTCCAGCTATGCTGGGAAAGAATCTGGGTCACAGTCTTGCCTCTGCCCCGACGCTGGCGGCCATGCTCAGGCGGGAGAGGCTGAGGGAGATTTACTTTAGGCTGGGCCCAGAGGCTGTTTATTGCCCCCTTCTCTCCACTCCAGCCGCCCCCAATAGAGGGATGACTAAGCACTGAATCATACACAGTGACACTGGCTGTCACCCACTAGACACAATCACCTTACATAGGTTAAGATTAGAGAAGCTGTTTTCTTCACTGTCGCCATTGTCTCTGACCCAGCAAGGGGATGTATGAGGCAAGACCAAGGGGCAAGGAAGACCTGAGGTGAAAGGAGCCGAAGTGCAGGAAGCCCAAAGCAGGCAGAAATGGGAACGTGAACCAAGCAGAGACGGCAGCCCACCTGAGGGGGGCAGAGAGGCAGGGCCCGTGGCTATTTATAGGACGGGGTGGGGTTCAAGGCTGCCATGAGGGGTTCATAGCTTCAGGATGACCAATAAAAATGGCCTACACTGTGCTTCTCAGGATGCATTAGCAGTCAAATCAATAAATATAGGGGGACTGGGCCACAGCCAGCTGCTCCTACCTAAAAATAATGCATCCTCCTTCCCTTCCCCAACGTCCAGAGAACAAACGAGGATAGGGAAAGGGGGGGGGTAGCAGCAAAGAAACAGCAGCAGGAAGTGAGGATGCAGCAGCCTAGAAGAATCAGGAGTTAGTCCTGGGTCCCAATGGTCTTTTAAGCCACAAAAAGGCTTCGAGTACTTAATACTTTAGTGTTAAAAGCAACCCCAGAAGTTAACATCACCAAAAAACCATCACTCTGCTTTAGAAATCTGAGAGCTGACAAATTAAAACCTAACACCAATTATCCATATTTTTAGCAAGACAATAAAGTCTTAACATTCTGTTGCCATAGAGACCAGTAAAGAATGAAGGAGCCCCACAGAGCCCTGCCCCTGACCTCCTCTTGGCTGGTTCCTAGCTTGCCTATTACAAGCCTTACAAAATAGGCAGAGAGGAAGGTGTGCCTCTCCTTTGGAAGGGCCATTTCTGGAGTACTCAGCTCCCTGGAAGCCACTGGTCCCAGGTAGACCTATATATGGAAAGCAAAAGTTGAGATGACTGGGAGAGTAGATTTAGGGTAGAAGAGTCCTGATGTATGATGCCCAAATCCCTTTGGATACTGGACTGTGATTTCTGCTACAAACAGGGCTAAAAAGGTATGGAGGCCAATGGTAAGAACGGTGAGCTTGGGAGGCTTCTCTGGTATTTAAACTCCTCAAGATCATAAAACACCCCTAAAGGAAGGTGCAAAATGTGCTATTGTCACACTGCCACCTGGTGGAAAGACAAGATCTGTCCTTAAGCACAGAGACGGAGCCTAGAAGTCTGTTCAGTGAGTAGGTATGTTTGGAGACGGTTAAGATGACAGATGGAAGAGATAATGGGGCAGAGTGTAATGCAGATACAGATGGTGTACCTGTATACAGGTATACGCACACTTTTTGTCCTTCTTCCAAAAGAAGGTTAGAGGCTCTCTGCTCTTCCTGTTCAACAAAACACAGTCCTGAGACGCCATGGTGAACGTCACAGTGAAGGGATTTGGCCATACTGGGTATCTGGTTACCAGGGTTGCTTTTAACTCTAGCAAAGGGGATACTGTCGCCATCAATGACCCTTTCATTGACCTCAACTACATGGTCTACATGTTCTTGTATGAATCAACTTGTGGCAAGTTCACATGCACAGTTAAGGCTGAGAACGGGAAACCTGTCATCAATGGAAAGTCCATCTCCCTCTTCCAGGAGTAAGACCCCATCAACATCAGCTGGTGTGATGTTGCTGCTGAATGTGCTGTGGAGTCCACTGGTGTCTTCCCTACCTTGGAGAAGGCTGAAGTCAAGAGGGTTACCATCTCTGCCCCTTCCGCAGGTGCCCTCATGTTCGTGATAGGTGTCAACCATGACAAGTATGTTAATTCCCTCACAATTGTCAGCAATTCTTCCCACGCCAACTGATTGGCCCCCGCAGCCAATGTCATCCATGACAACTGCGGCATCATAGAGGGACTCGTAACTACAGCCCATGCTGTCGCTGCTCACTGCTACCCAGAAGACTGTGGATGGCCCCTCTGGGAAGCTGTGGCGTGATGGCCAAGGGGTAGCCCAGAACATCATCCTTGCTTCTACCGGTGCTACCAAGGCTATGAGCAAGGTCACCCCAAGCTGAATGGGAAGCTCACAGGCATGGCTGTGTCCCCACCCGCAATGTGTCTGATGTAGATCTGACTTGCCACCTGGAGAAAGCTGCCAAACATGATGACATCAAGAAGGCAGTGAAGCAGGCATCAAGGGGCCCCTCAAGGGCATTCTGAGCTGTACTGAGGACCAGGTTGTCTCTTGCAACTTTGTGACACCCACTCCACCTTTGATGCTGGAGCTGGCACTGCCCTCAATAAACACTTTGTCAAGTTCATTTCCTGCTATTACAATGAATTTGGCTGCCTCCAAAGAGTAATAAGAGTCCCCTGGACCACCAGCCCCAGCGAGAGGAAGAGATGCCTTCAGCTGCTGGGGAGTCTCTGCCCCAAACCAATCTCCAGATACAGAGAATCTCCTGACCTCCAGTTTCCATCCTAGACCCACTGAAGGGGAGGGGTTTAGCGAGCACTATCTGTCATGCACCATCAATGAGGTTCACTGAACCCGGCGCCGCCCACACCCCACCCCCGCCAAAAAAATAAAGGAAAGAAAACACAAAGGCATTACAAACATTTTATATCCCTAGAACCATTCATGGTTTCACCTCATTAGAAGTTAACATCAGACACTGAGAGACCACACCTGCCACAACAGCGAAGCTTTCCTTTTGTACAAAGTTTATATATATGTATATGTATATTTATGTACACAGACACAAGGGTATAAAATCCAGTGAGAAGGGCTCGTGTGTGCCCAAGTAGGGGACAGGAACAGCTTTAACAGCTGGGGTGGAGCCCACAGAAGAGGCACATGGGAAGTGGTGGAGAATATCAGCCTCCCCACCATCCTCCCACCCTGGACCAAAGGAAGGACCTGGGAGGAAGGACAACTAACTATACAAAGGAAGATGGAAGATACTGGAAAGGTACCCCATCTTTCCCTAAACTCCTGAATGCCCCTAAGACAGCCAATACACGTGGCAGGATGGATGATTTCTAGAGCTCCCAGCAAGATGCTGAGCCCACAGTAGTCCTGGCCACAAGCTGAGGTCTAAGGCAGGCTTCACAATGCACATACGCATCCAAGCTATCTTCCATGGACCCTGCAGCAGCAAGCCAGCACCTTCAAGGTTCACCCCTTCCCCCCAAACTCCAAAGTCCTCTTGGAGCAGAGGGCTTAAGGATTTTTCCTTGACAAAACTGTAGGGTAAAGGTATAGGGGGGAAAAAAGAAGTCAGTTCCTTCAGGTAATGCCCTATGGCCTTCCCAACATAGGAATCGAGGAATCACAAAGAGGAGGTTGGAAAGGGCAACACAGATCATCTCAGAAGACGAATTACAGGGAGAAACAGGTGTTCAGTAATTCTGTTCCCTTCGACTAGTGACTGCTCAGCAGAGTCCATTCCCAGTGGGGCCATGGGCAGGAGCTCTTCTTGGTGTCTAAGGGTGGCTCCAATTCCCCAGAGTTAATGTCCATGGCCTCAGGATGGCTTGGTCCACAAAATGGAGAGAAGGGGCTGTCGAAGGGTAGATGTGGAGAAGGGAGTGGCAGGACCCAGAGGCACAGGGAGGCAATGGACTGTGCTGCTGATTTACCTGGGGCAAGGAGAAGAGGCAAATGGAAGCCAAAGGAAGAAAATAACCAGTGACTAAAATGAGCACGGTCCTGTGACTCACATTGTCTGGGGGGTAAAAAGGCTGGAAAGCTGGAAGCACTGGGAGGCGATGGCCTGAGAGGCGAGGTTCAGGGCTGGACTCAGAGCTAGAACACAGAGAGACAAAGTGAGTTAGCACAGAGCATTCCTTCTTGCCAGGTCCCAACCCTTCTCTCCCTTTCCCAAGTCCAAGTCTACCAGTCAGGGCTGCTGGGTTTAAGGCCCCCAAGGGAACTGCTCCATTTAGCTGCAAGGCAGCAGCTTGGGCAGCAGCGGCAGCAGCAGCAGCAGCTGTGGTTGGCAGCTGGATTCCAGAGCCTGAAAGGGAAAGAAAAGGTGCAGTTAAGTCCCAACCCTTGATCGACAATTAAACCCCATGTTCTTCACTCTGCAGAGAAACTCTACCTTCTGCCAATTTGGCCATAAGCTGCAAACGTCCACTTGCTGATCCCAGATCCAGCTCCTGGTCTCCATCAGGAAAAGTGATATCTGTGCCACCATCCAGTCGCTCAGTCACATGGCCAACCCTCATAGGTCGACCAGCAAGCTCAAAGCCATTTAATTGCTCCAGGGCCCGCCGGGCACACTCAGAGTCAGAGAACTACAAGAAACCCAGGCCAGATCAGTCACCTCTTGGTCACAGACATGCCCTCATAAGCCCCACTAAAACTCCTAGTCCTTCTATCCCAGGAAAGCCGCATGCTTGCTGTGGCACAAAATTTTCTTTCTCAGGGAAATGCGACCTCAGATCCCTCTAAAATTGTTCTCTGAAAGGGTCCTTTTCTAACTAACTCAATGGCAAACACTTTTCAATATTCCAGCCCTACTAAAAACCTAACGATGGAAAAAGTCTATTATCTGAAGGAAGTCTAGCCTGACAGGTTGTTTCACAAATGGACATATAAAATGGAAGCCAGACTGACAGTTAGGGTGCCTGGGCTTTATTTCAGCCCTTAGGACTAGAAGTTTCAGTTCTCGGTTAAGAACAAGGAATCTGGACCTCCGGAGCCCAGCCTTGGGAGGGAACACGTCCTGGTGTTGAAAGGAAGACTGTACCCAATCCCCCCTCACCGCAGGGCTGCTGCCTCAGGGACCTGCTGGGCCTCTACTCTCTTGTTCCCTTCATCAGCAGGCTGGCATAAAGAGGATTCCCAGTCTGCTATTTAAGTGTCAACAGTGTTGACATAAGGGCCAAAAGGCTCCACAGAAGTCTTCCCGAATCTGAGTCACACAGGGAGCTAGAAAGCTACTTGCTGCCAGAACACAACGGCTGGTTTTGTTTACTCTGGCATTACCTGCCCTAGGGCCTGGCACGTTGGTACTGACAGCTCCTAGGCAGGTGGTGTAGGTAGCCTGCCTCCACTGGATACTTTTGAGGTGAGCAAGTGCCATGGTAAAACACAACCTACCTCCCCTCTGCCCTGCAGGTAACTGTGGGGGTGTGTGCTGCCTGGATTGACCCCAGAAAATATCAGCTTCTATCAGACTTTGTGGCTGGCAGCCAGTCGTCAGCCTGGAGTCACATGGGGCTAGAAGAACCAGTTATGGGAATTGGAGAAAATTTTGCTGGAGTGTCAAGAAGAGATGAGACTTGACCATTATTAGGTGGCCTCACTATTCTCCCTATAGTGGGATTTAAATATAAAGATACTTCTCCAGGAAAATCTGCCTCAAACAGGGTAGCACCACAGGGAAGTATGTAACTTCGTATTCCCACCCCACCATGAAAATATACCAATTCTATAAAGCGTGTCTATAAGAACCCATACCTAACCTCCCTCATACCGCTAACCTTTTAGCTGCAGCCTGGAATCATTACTATTACCCAAAGAGCAAGTTGCAGCACCAGGGAAGGTGGTTGAACTCCTGGATACCCCCATACCAGGGCCACTGACAGTGTAGGAACAAAGCCAAGATCTCAAGCAATGCACTCATCTCAAGGGGCAGAAGGCTAGTCCAAGCTTCAGGCACCAGGGTTTATGGGTCATTTAGACAGTTCCTAAAGGAGGAGGATGAAGCTAAGCTGCAAAATCAGGCAAGTGGATAAACCCAAATTAAAATAAACGAGTTAAACACTAGAAACTTACTGTAATGAAACCATAACCTTTAGAGCGGCCTGTATCCGAATCCTTCATAAGGACAATATTATCAATCTGTAGAACAGGAAGAAATTATTTATAATCTTTTGGGTAACCCACACCTTTGACCTTTCCTACCCAGGCTGTTCTAAGTACCTCCAACTTTCTAGCCACCAATTATAGCTCTCCAAGTCTTTTTAAAAAGAGACAAAAGCCCTTTTTTCCCAAAACACCTTTCTGACTAATCTTACTTAATGTGAACCCCTTTACTTGAGTTCATGGTCCTGATTCATTTGTCTACTGAACAGTCTGAACAGAGAGATGGAGCCTAACTTTCCCAGCAGGGACTCATATGCCCATCACTATGCATGCGATGAGTTAATCATGGTCAGACAGAATGAAGAGAAACACCCTCCCCACTTTTTCCAATCCCATTCAGAGGCTTCCCTCATTTTCTTCTACTCACTTTGCCAAAGGGCTCAAAGATGCCCCGGAGCATGTCCTCGGTAATATTGAAGTGCAGGGAGCCCACATAGAGGCGCATTGGTCCACCACTGCCCTTCTGCAAGTTGTTGGCCATGGCTGCCAGTCGGTTTTTCTCAGCCTGAGGAAGGAGGAAATGATGGGTCAGGTACCACACCACCTACTTTCAAACCTGTCTTTTCCTGTCAGTCTCTCAGCCTGCTCACCTGTGAGGCCTGTACAATGATAGGCACTCCCAGCAGCCGCTGCCCGGTCAATCCAATGGCCAATGGCACAGACTGGATTTCACAGAATTCCACATAGGCAATGCCCTTAGAACGACGTGAGTTCCGATCTGAGATGATACGTACGTCACGAACCTATCCAGGGGAAAAACGAAATCCTAAGTTGGGCATAAAGGGGGATGCACAAAAGATATGACTACTCAGAAGAAAATTAAAGAGGAAAAGGTTACTTTGCCAACAGCAGAGAAAAAGTCCTCCAGGTCTCGAGGCCGAATGCGGGCAGCTAACTGCATACAGAAAACTGTTCGGGCATCACGCTCCTCAGGACTCAGATTATCAACCGGCTCCCTAAAGAATGAGTAAAATTTGTTGAGACCTCACCCCACCCCAATACTCGGTCATCGTTCTCCAGCTACCCTCAAATACTACACTTTCCTGAAGTCTGGCTCAAAGGGCTTTTTATTCATACCACACATTCCCTTAAAAAGTACTTCTTATCAACTCACCTGACTGGGCTCTTCTCTCTGAAATGAGGACTCTTACTTTGTCCATACCTACGCCTAAGGAAGACAAAACAACAAAAGTGAAAATTGTGTCACCCAGCTTTATTCACACTGGTCCAATGCTGGGTCTCCCATCATGAGAAAACCAGATCCCACTCCTCCATCTCACATGTGAATTCTTAATACCACCCCTGCAGTAACTGGATCTCCTAACTATCACAGTGGGACAGACGCATCTCCAGGCAGGGACCACAGCATGTGTGTTTTACCCTGATTAGGTTACTGTACAAAGATAAGCTTAAAGCAAAAGGTAATACCCAGTGGCAAGTGGTGGACTCCTGTAGCGCACACGATCTTCACGACGCCGGTCTCGACTTCGGGACTCACTACTATGACGACGATCCCGGCTATGGCTGCGGTGACGACGCTGCCGATCTCGACTTCGGCTCCGACTGCTTCTCCGTCTATACCGATCCCGGTCTCGACTACGACTAAAGATGACAACGACTATTTACTTTGGTAAAGAACCAACCAATCTCTTCTGGTCTTTAATGTATAGCTTTTCCTGGTATCTTTCCATTGACAGTAATTCTCAAACCCCAACAGTCCCCAGAATGACTGACCTGCGCTTTCTATCCCTGCTTTTACTATGGCTCCGACTCCTCTTCTTCCTGTGAAGAGTGAATATAAATTCTTATTACAGTGAAGGTTTCATTCTCTCTCCCAAGTGAAAGGAATGACAGTATGGCCAGGATGAAACAGAAAGCAGTAAAAGGACCAAAGCCCAGATGATCTGGCAGTACTTCACAGCAACTGCACAAAATGAACTTACACACAGCCCTGGATGCTGTCAGGCATCAGAGGCAGCCAAAGCTGATGTTTCCAAAGGAGGCGTCTTCTTGCTATCTTACTCAAAGAAAACGTATCAATGCTGGGACTGATCCACAAAACTACACTGAAAAGCTTAAACTACATCATTAAACCCAGTCACCATTATTCCCAAGATCCAGTGAAGCCATTACTAAAAGTCAGCAGCCTTAGACGCAACTACCTCCCTGTTCTGGGTGTTTTCCAATGGACACAGTTGCTTTCCTTCCTAAGTTGCCAACCCATTTCCTCACACCACACTCACCTGCTTGCCTCCCCAGTGGTGCTGCTCCCACCACCACTGTTGCTGGTGCTGCCGCTGGTGTTGCTAGGATCATCCTTTTTAACCTCCTTCCTTTGCTGCTCATCCTGAGGAATTCGCCAGGAAAAGGTCACAGAGTTCAAGGTGGCAGACACGTAAATTCCATTGGACACAGAAAGAAAAGTGGACAAGGGAAAAAGCATATGAAATCAAAGCTCTCAATTATCTAGCGAACTTTTAAGCACCTGGATCTTCTAACAAAGGAAATGAGAGGATGGGAGAAAACTACCCAAAAGGAAGAGAGCAGAGTGGCAGATTTTGATATCAAAACTTTAGCTATTCAACATCTATTTCTCAGGAGAGTGAGAAATCAGTTAGGTCCGAGGTATACTGACTTTCTACTGTATCACTGAAAGCTATGAGCGAAGCACTCATTCCCACAACATTACGTGCTCCCCCCCTCCCATTTTGGGAGGCCCACTCTGAAAGCATGGTTCTTGAGTATGGGTCTCCAGCACAACTTACTAAAAGACTATGCCTTTTATGAATAGCCACTGTACACAATAAACAAGCTGGGAAAGAGAATTCACAAAATGTTGAAACCAATGATCCACAGCTGCTTTTTCTTATTAACCCAATTCCAGGAGTGAGGTGGAAATATTACCTCCTCTTTTTTATAGGGAGCCTCCAGCATGGCTTCAATCACTATGTCAAAGTCATCAGATGCCATCGTAGCAGATCTGAGGAGAGGATAGCAATACATAAGAACCTCATTTATATTTTTCTTCCCCTTCCAGCACCCCACATTCCCTCCTCCCTCCAAGAAACAGGCTTTAGAATATAGTTCTCCTTCATAAATTCCAAAGGGTTCTTTCTGTCTGTTGCTTACCCTAGGTTTAGTTCTGCACCTTACAGACCTAACTCTTTGTGCTTGGTGACTTAGAACAGGTCAAAGGTATAGAAGGAAACTGGACAGACACAAAATTTAATGCAGACCCTGTCCTACCATTTGAAGAGAAAATGCTGGTGCTCCAAATTACCCTTTACTTTACAATGAACGCTAGGCCTCCATTCTATTGTTCAAAATTCTGAATAAATAACTGGTTTGAACTTAAATCATAGAAATAAATGCATTATTTCCAATAAAAAGGTAAAAATGCAAGACTAAAAATGAAGATCATGAAAAGCAACATCAGAATAATGCAGATTTGCCCTAAGCTCTTTCTCACATCTCCCTCCCAACATCAATAATTAAGGGACTCATCATTAAGCATTTTCCATACAATACCAACTAGAGTTTAGATATCTCAGAAAGACTAAGACAGGTTTAACCAATCCCACTTTGAAGTCTTTCTGTCTAGAGAGGCAGGGTGAGACTTCTCTCCTCCCCCAAGCTTTCACATGTAGCAATCCTCTTTCCCAAGTCTGTTCACCACAGACTTATTAAATATGAGAAACAGAAGATACCAAACAAAATCAATAGGACAAATTACTCAAAAATAGTTTGAAATTATCAATATATACAACATGAATGAATCTCAAAATAATTATGCTGAGTGAAAGATATCAAATGAAAAAGAATGTATGTACGATTACATTTTTAAAAAAGATTTTATTTATTTATCCTTAGAGAGAGGGAAAGGAAGGGAGAAGGAGAGAGAGAGAGAAACATCAATGTGAGAAGTATCAGTTGGTTGCCCGTTGCACATGCCCGGACTGGGGAATGGGCCGCAACCCAGGCATCCAGGCATGTGCCTTGACCAGGAATCGAACAAGCAATCTTTCTTTGCGAAGATGATGCCCAACCAACTGAGCAATACCAATCAGGGCTGTATGATTACATTTATACAAAGTTCTAGAAAATGCAAGTTAACCCGTAATGACAGAAAGCAGATCAGTGGCTGCCTAGGGATAAGAGTAGGTGGGGAGGGGCTAGGAGGAAAGAACAACAAAAGGGCATAGGAAGCTTTGGGGGTAATGTTTCATGGGTGAGATATCAAAACCGATCAAACTGTATACTTTAATGTGTACAATTTTATACCAATTATACCTTGATGAAGCCAACCTCCCCCAATAATCTTAAGAACTTCTATGCTAGGAAATTAATCATAATCAAACTTTCCATATCCACAAGACCTTTAAAGAAGACAAAGCTAATGCATCCTCCAATGATGCTGTCCTTGTTGCCCTCGGAACCCATAGCCTACCTGATGATTTAATAAAGTAATGAGTAACATAAAAGTTACATTAACAAGTAACATGAAAATAAATAATATAAAAAAGTAATATGAAGTAAGAGTAATCATTATACTTATCACTTATAGTAATTAATATTGCTTTAGGCATGTTACAGAGATAAAATTCTTGAATGAGAAAAACAATAAAAATTACTTGGACAGGGTGGAGGGGATAAAAGGGGGGGAAATGGGACAACTGTAATAGCATACTCAATAAAATATACCCCCCAAAATAAATAAATAATTACTTGGAAACAAATTTAAGGCTTAAAATGGAAATCAAACCAAAAACAAACAGGTATTTCTAAAATCCAGTCAACTCAATCTCTCATAACACCACCTAACATTAGCAATAAAGGTAATATATACTACAGCCAGATATCAGACCCAATACACAGATGAAAATCTGAAGTTTTGTTAACTGCCCATAGTCACAAAATCCAGAGGAGCTGGCTCATGAATAGTCTTCTAACCCTACTCTAATGTTCTATCCACTATCTTGGCTAGTGCTCTGGTGGTTTATAACTTAAATTCTTTCAAAAGTACACAGCGTGTTAAGATGTCTATTTTTAAATATACTTATCTGGAGAATTAATGTTCTGATAGGTGTATCAAAAGAATCGGTCCCATCGACCACACCTTATTGTGTCTGTTTCAAAATACCAAGAACCAGGCTAATTGTAACATATACTATTTAGCCTACTGTGGAAAAATAGTTTTAAAAAGAAAAGTTTTTGATCCTCAAACTTTTCATTTTGGCTGCCAAGTATATAAAAAATTTCTAAGTGTCAAAGTTCCTCTTATCTTTTACAATCTGCTTTTTCCTCCCGAAATGAAACGCTTCTGATTTCAATAACTGTTGAATTCTAGTATAGGGTTGGGGGTAACAACACACACACAAAAAAACTTTCACTTAAGTTGACACAAGAACCCCCCAATGATGCAGTAAAGTTTTCACTCAGGCACAAAAACAAATGAACGAACTGATTTAGGCACAGACATAAGCAACATGAGTACATTTTAACTTGCAATCTCACTGGGTTTAGTGTAGTTTTCTGATGTAAAAGTATTCATGTTCCAAACACTATGCACTTCAAACTCTCTCTCCCTGTCCTAATTTATGGGTCAAACGCCATCCAATCCCATTCAAAACTGCATTAGAGGTCCACAATCATAGCAATGCCTGGAAGTTATTATAATAGTACAGTCAAGACCCAAGCCAGCGCTGACTCCCCACTGCTGCAAGGGGCAAGGAGAGTGAAGAACCAGTCAGCTCAGTTCAGGCAGAATTCACCAAATGCTGGATTCCCAAGGGTGATGGTTAGCGCCATCTCCTGGGTCCGGTCACTGAGCTGGCACAAACATCTCCAAACTGATGGCTCTTAATTAAGAACAGGAACAATGAGAAAGATAAAAACGTTCCCCATGACGTGTAACGAGCAATGCCTACGCTTTAAAAAAAATGCACCATCCTATAAGCACCATCTCTGCGAGGGCCAGTATCCCAATGCTAAAAACCTCACATGTGGCCTCAATATACTCTTTCGCCACGGAAAGTGTGGTCACAAAGAAAAAGAGGGAAAAGCCCATAGAGGCCAATATACTGAAATGAGTCTTCCAGAAACTGAAGATTGCGGGGGGGGGGGGGGTTCAGTTCCTTCATTTCTTTGAGTGGTGACCCTAGGAGCTGAAAACCGATCCTATGTGTTCTCTCAGACGCGGTGGGTCGATGCTCCCTCCCCAGCAAGGACGACCCTAAACGTAAGGGCCGCGGGGACCTGGAAAGAGATCCGTGTCAACTGGGATCCCTTGATACAGTTTCCAACGGTAAAGGATATAGCTACGAGGGTGCTGATCCTTAAAATCCTGACAGTGGACTACATTTAGATAGCAAGCACTTCCAAATCAAAGAAAAAAAATTTTTTTTAATTTTAAAAGTTCTCCTGATTCTGCTCTTGACGCCATTTTCTGCTTGTGACGTCAGGGGCAGGCGCCGTGCGGTAACGTCACGCATAGGTGACGTCGCGGAGGAACCGGGTTTCAGGGTTTCTCACCAGTTCCGGGTCCCCGCAGCGGGGGTCCCGGTCTTCTCCGTTCCTTCGGGTTTGTTGGGAGGCGCTAAGCACAGCTGCCTTCCAGAACCTCAGCAGTAAAAGCAGCACCGCA
This sequence comes from Mormoops blainvillei, assembly GCA_004026545.1. Taxonomy (NCBI): domain Eukaryota; kingdom Metazoa; phylum Chordata; class Mammalia; order Chiroptera; family Mormoopidae; genus Mormoops; species Mormoops blainvillei. The sequence goes on along the minus strand of PVJD01002724.1, from coordinate 42,337 downwards.
GCCTGACTGCTCCTCTTCCCGCAAAATGGCGGTAGCTCCGATGTCTTCCAGAATTTTCCCCAATCTGCGCAGGCGCTGAAACATTCAAGCGGTGGTAGAAACCTCAGTGGTTTCGCGGCAGCAGTCCAAAGTGCAGATTTTCATTGGCTAAAATCCCAAACATAGGTGGAGCCAAACTCAAATAACCATCAAGTTCCCATTGATTGGCTAACCTTTATGAGACTTCCGGAAAGTGGAAGCGTTCTCAAGCAGCCGCCCTTCGCTCTCATTGGTTAAGTGACTTGCGGAAGGCAGGGAAAGCGAGCGGAAAACAAGAGGTAAGGACCCTCCTACCTCGTTACCCGTGCTCCAGCTAATTCACCTACATGTCTGGAGCCAATGAGGAGGTATAGTAGACGTTCTTCGCTACCCCTATAGATTTACCGAGGGTGTCACGTCGCTCTTAGTACGGCTTTTGGAGAGCAACTGCGTTTGCTTCACGTGGGGAAGGGTGCTAGACTCCACGCCCCCATTCTGAGCCGGCTGTCGACACAACCCTCCCAAATGCTTCCTCCTCCCCTCAGAGCTGGGACCTGGGAAACAAGTCTTGTCACAGATTTGTCTTGTCCTACAGCTCACGTACTTTTGCTTCAGAGCGGTACCCCACAGACCTCATCCTGTAAGAATAAACTTGAGACACTTTCTCAGGTGACCCCTTCCCTGTAGCAGTACTCAGCCTTCTCACCAGAAAGTGATAGAACTTCATCCAACCTCCAATCCCAAGACTTCCAAAGAGTTGGCTGGCTTTAACAGACAGAGCCAGAGTCGGAGGATATATTTCACTCTGGATTTGAATACTAACTTTATATTATTGTACCAATTTCAGATACCTCCTCTATAACATTAAGAATTGGACTAGATGATCTCTTGGGACTCTAACGCTGATTTTATTCAAACAAAATAGGTGGTTTCTTGGTGCAGATGCCTAGATGGCTCTCTCTCTCTAGAGGTAACAAAGGTGCTGGCAGTTCGGCAGCTCTGAAGGTGGAAGGAATGCTGGCTTTATCTACCCCATCTTTTTCCATGGTGGCAAATTATGCCTCTTCCCAGGACAAAGGCCTAATCACATGTCTTAATGGACAAGACCTCTTTATAGTCAGTCAGAAAGGCCTATACCCAGGAGTCCAAAAGTCACCACTAAGCTCCCCAAATATGGAATGAAGGTAGGTTCCTTTGGGTCTTCCATAAGGGCATAGATCTGAATATGCCTAAGTTTAAGTAAGGTGTGGGAAAGCAGAGGCAGAGGGAGAAGGAAAGGCCATAACTTCACTTTATTTGTATTTCTTCCCACACAAAACCATCAAAAAAGGAAGAGAGATGGGCAGAGAAAGGGCTGAAAATGTGTTCGATCTGTATGTTCTCAGGGTGCTCCAAGGGAGTGCTTGAGGCTGAGTGCCTTTTGGAGTAGCTTCACAGCTGGCACTAATTCCTCACGCCTTGGCCTGAAGTCTTCACAGACTGGTGACTTGAGCCTGTAATTCATTCTCCTTTGCCCACCTTGATGTAAGGCAGGAAATCAGACTGAAATGTTCCTCTTTGATGGGCAGGGGGAATCACAGACCACAGATGTACTGCATCTTCTGTGCTACAGGAGCAGAACCTGAGGCTGCTTCTGGATATTTGCAGGCAGGGCTAGAGGCCAATGGTGTATGAGCGGCCCGTGGGATTGTGAATAGCAGAACAGACTGGTGCTGTCACAGCCCACTCATACCACACCTTCTTGGAATTGCTGCATCGCCAGAAACGCACACAGATGGTCTGGCCTTCACGTACTGTAATGGGCTGCTGTAAGAAGAAAGAGCGTTTTAGGGTGGAGCTAATAAATTACATGTTGCAATGTACTGAGTTAATAAGTGTGGAGATAAAATGATAAAACATGACATCCCAACCTCATGAAGCTTATTTCAAGTCTTATCAGAACAAATAATCAGAACTGAAAAGTCAGACATTAAACAAATAATCTAAAATATGATCAGCCCTGGCTGGTGTGGTTTAGTGGATCAAGCGCTGGCCTGCAAACCAAAGGGCCGCCAGTTCAATTCCCAGTCAGGGCACATGCCAGGGCTGCAGGCCAGGTCCCCAGCAGGGGGTGCTCAAAGGGGAACCACACATGGATGTTTCTCTCCCTCTCTCCTTCCCCTCCCCTCTCGATAGATAGATAAAATGTGATCAGTGCTGTGACATGCACAGGGTGCTATGAAAGCACCCATGAAGGGGAATGCTGACTTAGTCTAGGAGGTCAGAGAGTTATCTGACAATAAGCATGTTTATAAGAGACCTGGAAAATAAGCTAGCTGGGTGAAGAGGTAAGCAAAGAATTTTACAGGCAAAGGAGAAAGGTATGAAAGCCAGAGGCTGGAAAGAAGATGAGTATTAGGAGAATCAAAAGCCAGTCCACTGGACTGAAGCAATGTAATCAAGGGGACAGCAGCTGAAAAAGCAGGCTAAAACCAAATCACACCAAGTCTTACAAGCAATGCTCAGGATTTTGACTGTTACCCTGCAAAGGGTTTTAAGTAGGAGAAAGATAGGATGAGATTTGAGTTTTTAAGGATTTTATTTATTTTTGAGAGGGGGAAGTGGGGGAGAGAAACACTGATGTGCAGGAGAAACATCGATCAGTTGCCTCTTGCATGCCCCTCACTGGGAAGCAAACTGGCAACCTTTTGGTTTGCAGGCCACCAGTCAATCCACTGAGCCACACCAGCCAGGGCAGATGTGAGTCTTTAGATGATGACTTTTACTCAAGGTAGAAAACAGAGAGAAGAGCAGCTAAAGGAGATGTGGGGAAGCCAGGTAGAAGGCCACTGTAGATATGCCAATATCTACAACTGGAATCCAAGCATGTGAGAGCAGCAGTAGGACATGGGTCATAGCCAAGCATCATCCATAACTCAACAGCCGAAGTTACTCCTTAACCTATGGAGTTTTAAAGGCAAGTCCTACCTTTATGGGGAAGAAAATGGGAAACCATGAGAACATCCCAGGAGAGTGAGTCTCTGGACGGATACCTATGTGGACAAGATAATAAAAAAATTGAGGTCTCCATGACTGTGCTTTTTGAATAGGTTGAGGAGTCTTTTGGATTACTTTAAAACAAGTAATCAAAGGTTCCCATTTACTGACTCCTGGGCTCCCCATGACTCTAAATGAAACATGTACATAAGATGCCCAGGTAGTACACGCTCATACCGCACCATCCACTGCCCCAGACACTCACTCAGAGTGATGTCCTGATAAAGCACAGTCTCAAAGTAGCCTGCAAAGCCATGTAGCACTGTGTTCACTTCCACGGGAAACTCCAAGGTACAGTAGCGGTTGTTGTCAATCATAGGATCTGTCAGGGAAAAGTTGTGTGGGTAACAAAGGGCCAGAAGACCCAGACAACTTGGTAAAGCATAAGCAAGAACAAAGGAAGCCTAGACAAGGCAGACCCAGGAGAGCAAGGGAAAAAACCAGGATGGCAAGCTCCTACCCACCCAGAGGACAGACATGCTGGAACCCACCTCTGTTGGGATGGCTGAAGGTAAAACAGGGCTGGGGTGCAGACAGCTGGTGGAAGTTGTGCAGCCGTACCACATAAGGCATCTCAAACTGGGCCTAACCCAAGAGACAAGAGAGCAAGAACTGGAGAAGATAGGCAAGAGATACCTGCTTCTTCAAGGAAAGAAGCTCAAGCCTCAGGGACACAGAAAAGAATGAAAACAAACTTTCACTTCAACCACTTTTCCATATCCCCAACTCCTCCTCCACCTCTCCATCATCTGCAGAGGAATAAAATAACTGGTGCTAATACAGAAAAAGAAAGGACTAAAGAGACAAGTCCTCCAGAAGAGGGAAGCTCTTTACCTCAGGATCACGGTCCTTTTCCCGACAGGCTCGGACCTCATTGTACAGCTTGGAGGAAGAGATAGGAGCCAGAAAGGAGGTATACTCCCCAGGGATGCTAACGCCACCATCTGAGTGCAGGAGGGCACCATTAATTCCCAAGGCATGGAAATGGTATATCTGTACTAACTGAATGCTCAAACCTTACACATCCTAAGAGACTCAGGCAGCTCTATGATGTCACATTCCCAGGCCAACCAACTCCCAACTCTGTCATGGGAGATTCCACTTCCAGGCTAATTTATAGTCACAGGATTAAAACTGGAAGGAACCTAAGATATTCTAACCAAGTGCTTAACTTGTGTGAAGTCACAAAGCTCTTTGAGATCTTAATGAAAGCTAAGCCCAAAGTACGTATCACAGCAGTTCAGGGAGTCCACGGACCTCAGATTAAGAGTCACTGCTTATTTTATAGATGTGAACACAGAGGTTCAGAGAGGTTACTTTATTTCCTCAGGGCAATGACCCAAGTCCAACCCTCCACTGCCTAAACCTTCCTAGGCTATTGTCTACCCAGTCCCTCCACCCACTCACCCCCAGCGCCTTCCCAGCTGATAATGCAATCCCCTCACTCAGTAAATCCCAGCCAGGAGGCACCTTTTAGGAAGTGCTGGGCTCCATCCAGGCACTCAGGTGACAGTTCATTATCAGCAAAGGAGCCCAGAAGCTCACTGACAATGATGTCTGCTTTCTCTGGAGCCACCCATTCGCGCATATCTGATGAGACTACTGTCACCTGGCTTCCCCATTCTTCAAACTGCCAGTTCTCTAGCCTAAAACAGAGATGATACAAGTGAGGATACTAATAAAAACTGACACTGGGGACAAACTTCCCAGCAAGAGGGCTGCTACTCACGTCACCACAGCATTAGGGTTCTTCTCCACAGCATATAACTTTATCCGCCGGTCAGCTTGCTTGGCTGCCCGCAGGGAAGCATTCACCAGGGGACCTCGGCCTGCTCCCAGCACCATCAGCACCCTAAGAAAAAAACAGGTAGAGCTAAGCTGACTCAGCATACAGAGGAGTAGGCACACACATTTCTGGGGTTGTGGAGAGGGATACTCACTGAACATTGGTGTCCTTCTCTTCATCTGGCACTCGGTCTAACAGACATTTATAGATGGCCTAGGAGGAAGAAGAGAAGACCTCATGGCTATAATCCCATCCTCACCTAGGTCATTCTAGCCCTGTGCTTGACCCAGTCTGGGACCCACACTGTACCTGCTGATATTGAGAATATTTGATGGGGTCCTTTTCGAACACTTCATATGTCTGAGATTCCAGATTGTCCATCAGTGGCTGATAAATGACAGGAAACAGGCAAAGTAAGTTAGCCAGTTCCTGGCAAGGACAATGCACCAGAATATCAAAACCTTCCCACCACTGACTCCTGAGCTTTGGTAGGATTTTAGAACACCTGTTCTCAAGAGATACTCCCCACCCCACCACCAACCTCCCTCTGCTCAGTGCACTCCAGACCTACCTGGAGTGGGGACTGCAGATAGTCTTCATAGCCCTTGGCAAAGAGTTCATAGGCATTGGGTGGAGGGCGGTTCTGGCTCAAGTATTCCAAGTACTGGAGGTAGGAGCAGAACTCCTTCTCTGAGTGGTGGTTGGTGCCTGTGATGATGAACTGCACCTCCAACTGTGAGAGCAGTCAGACCATCAGACACAGTCTTTATGCCTAGACTCTGGGATATTTCTATGGCTTATGGCCAAAGAGTCCTAGCATAAAACAAGGCCCAAAGCAGCAGTTCTCCAAATACCAACAAAAGCAGTGTAACGCTTCGATGATCTTATCTTATAAAACCCTCCTATGCCACATAAACATCAGCCTGGCTCAAAGGGCCCCATGGATTCTCACTGTAACTTCTTAATTGAAATCTTCTGCAAAGTTCTCACGAAATCTGGTAACTTAAAAAAAAATGTTTTGGGGAAAGGCTTGAGGGTGGGAGGTGGGGGTGGGTGGGGCTGGGGAACATGGTGGCAGGAAAATGTTGGCACAAAAAGAGGGGAGTGGTGGTTAAGAATAGCATAGGCAATAAAGAAGCCAAAGAACTGATATGTACAATGCATCAACATGAACTAAGAGGTGTGGGGATGATGGGATGGGGTGCAGAATGGAAGGGATAAAGGGAGGAAAATGTGACAACTGTAATAGCACACTTAATAAAATATACCCCTAAAAAATGTTTTTTAAATGTTTTTAAATGATTTTAGATAGAGAAAGGAAGAAAGAGGGGGAGGGAGAGAGGGGTAGACACAGAGAAGAATGGGGGGGGGGAGGAAGAGAAAGAGAGAAACACTGATTTGCTGTTCCACCTATTCATGCATTCATTGCTTGATTCTCATATGTGCCCTGACTGGGGATCAAACCCCCAACCCTGGCATATCAGAATGACGCTCCAACCAACTAAGCATCCAGCCAGGGCAGCCTACTAACTTTTTAAATGTTTCTGGGGCTCCTATTGCCATTTGCCTTTTTCTTCTCAAGGTCCCCAACTTTGCTGAAAGAGTTCTTTAGAAACCAGAGAGGAAAGGAATCAGACCCACAGGAAAAGAAATACCACACATATGAAAATAAGGTAAAAGGATTAGCTGTATATCTTTAAAACCCTTCCACCACTCACCTTGAGCAGCCGGAAGATAAGCCTCTGGTGCATCTTAGAAAGAACAGGGAATCCCTTCTTATTGGTCAGGAAAATGCTGGTGGGGAGAATGGCTGCTTTGATGGGCTCTCCTAGCCAACGATCAATGACATGATTAGATGGGAGGTCAGCCCCAATTTCAAGAGCTACACAAGGGAAAAAGAAAGACCTGTCAACTATTGTTAGGCAAGAAGGCTTTTCTTGCTCTTTTGTACAAGACGTGTTTACTCTTTAAAAGCAAGACAGACTGAGGCACAAATAGCAAAACTGCCCAGCAACCAAGTCTACATGAAACTCCTGATTCTCAGTCATAGGAGGTAAGAGAAAGAATGCCTGTCCTAAGACCCTCATGGACTTACCCACTGCAATCCTCTTACTATAATCACACAAGGTCCGAAAATTGTGCCACCTGTCCAGAGTCAAACACAGAAAAATACAGTCAAATACATATGGCCCACTAATCACTAGCTCAAAGAGAAGGTCCCATAGGTTCCACCCTGTACTTCTATTCACCCTACCCTTTGCCCTGGTAAACAAGCAAAAGGAGACATACCACATCCATGTCTTCTCCTCTCCACTGTACTCCTCTGTGTGTGCATTTGGTGCATTCTCAATTATATCATCTCTCAGGTCCTCTGGTGCCACCAAGGGTACTCGCATCCAGAACTGTACATGAACAAGTACCCTGTTTAGAACTCATTGGGTCCAGAAAGCTTCCTTCAATTAAAAGACCATGCTCCAGATCTCAAGTTAATCCCTTTACACGCTTTTTCCAAATTTGTGATTATAGGTACATGTACACATATCTTGTGTTTATCCTTATGTAAATATTGGTCTTGTCCTTAATATCAACTCTAAGTTTCTGGGAATAATTGTATAATCTTATAAATCTACGCTCACCACTTTGATATAAGGGCAGGCAGTACTGACTTCGTTCTGCCAAATGCACCCTTTACTGAATGGCTAGGAACAAGAAGGTACATGCACACCTGGACTACCATAATACGCAGCAGAAAAAGAGGCCCAGAGCCATACCATGGAGGAGTGGTGGCCAGTGTGGATGTGGTTGGTCAAAACTCTGGCCAGGTTTGTGTTATCTTCCTGATTCAGGGGCAGCAAGAAAGCTGGAAGACCCAAATATGCTCCAAAATTCAGCTCCTGTAACATGGCCTGGAATGGAGATCAAGAGGAAAAGATTAAGCGCTAGCAACCCAAATAGCTTTAAATGCATATCAGAGTTACCGAGTTATAGAGGGAAAACTGCTCTCCCCACCCAGTCTGCTTACAGACCTAATGTTTAGAAAGACCCAGTAAAGTCAAACAGCCTTACCGCCTCAGAGTTCCTGCGAATCTTCTCCACTTTTGAGTCTGGACGAATCCATGGTGAAAGCTTTCCCACAATTAGGGTATTCCAGTCTGCACTCCCCCACCCAAGAGAGATAAAGACTGAATGAGGTTAGGCACTTTACTCATTCAATTTCTAGTTCTTAACAGGGAATAAGAGAGTAGAGATGAGAGACACAAACTTTTTCTATCACAGATATAGGATAGCCTAATGCAGATTAGGAAACTAAGGCTTTTAGCAGGTAAGCAAGGGGAAAAGAGATATCTATACCCCAGGGACTAGTCAATATATCTAAGCCAGGAAAGAATGAGGGCAGTGATAAAGCAGAAGTTGTTACTGCCTCTAATAATTAAGGGGTATGTGGGATGGTCCCTACCCCTTCCTGACAGCAGTAGGTCTGATCGTGTCTGGGGGCCCGGTCGATTCTTAGCAGGTTCCTGAGTGAATTCCCTCTTGAAACGCGGGTGGAAGACAGGCATGCAGAGGAAATCAAACCTACAACCGCGACAGACCCAGAGTCGTCATGTAAAGAGCAGCAGTGCCCAGAGATCCAAGCAACTGGATTAGGCTATCTGGATTCTGCACAACCCTTTCAGCTGCCACCATCAGTCAACGGACTGGACTGCTGAGTTCAGCCCACCTTGGGATATATCACTTCCGCTGCACTGTGCCTCAATTTCTCCACAAAACACAGCCATGGAAAAGATGAGTAAGGAGAAAAGATGAAAATCCACACCCAGTGGATTTTCTACTCTGCTGTCACTGGTTTTCCAGAACTGTCACATCCAGATCTGCCCATGCCTCCCCCTTAAAGATTTATATCTTCTCTCCCTAGCCCTCTAACACTTCCTCCCACTTTCCAGACGATAATTTCGCTCTCCAGGGCCCGGGTGGTCTGTACCCCGCTTTGAGTTTACCTGACAACTGCCCTGACTTTTGGGCTCAGTGACCACATGCCCCCCGCCATACGGTGTTTTTTTTTTTTTATTCCTAACATTCCACGGCCCGAGGCTTCTCCCCCCACCACCCATCTTATTCACTCTGACCCCCTCACCCCTGCCTCTCGGTGATGACTAGTCTGCCCCTCTCCGTCCTCGAGTTCGGACCCCGCATTCTGCCCGCGGCGGTCCGGACCCTCACCCCTGCTTGGCCACTGCCCCCAGCGTGTCAGCTATTTCGGGGACGCAATTCAGGTCCCTGCCGCTGGACACGCGGCTCCCACCGGCAGCACCAACCGCCATCGCCGCCATCTTTTCCCTCGCCCTCTCCGTGCCGGGATCCCTTAATACTAGCAACCAATCACAAAGCCGAGGGGAAAAAGCCCCCGGAAGGCGGGACGAGTAGCCCTAACAACCAGAGCGTCTTCCCGGCTCCCCCGTTGCTTTCCCGCCAATCCGCGGGCTGTATAGTGACGTACGGCGTGGCTCCGGAAGATCGACCAATCTCAGGGCCTGGTTCTTGACGAGCTTCTGTCTCCCAGAATACCTCATGAATTCACAGAATTTCGTTAAGAGACTACACGTCCCATGAAACCCTGCAGTATGAGCTTGAAGTACTATCATTGAAGCGAGCTCAATTGTCTCAGGGCCAGTGGCGCAATGGATAACGCGTCTGACTACGGATCAGAAGATTCCAGGTTCGACTCCTGGCTGGCTCGGTGGGACAGCGAACTTCTTATTTGTAACTCAGTGCAGTAAATTGACTCTATTTTTTTTCTCACTCTATTTAAACTTTCCTCATTGTCTTTTCACACCCCCATTTTCAAGTCTTCATTTGATTGAGTTGTGCAGCCGTTTTATGTCAGCTTTTTCCGTTACCTAATTCAGAGGTGGTTCTTGTGTTACCACTTAGGTCCACCTGAGCCCTGAGAAAACTAGGTTCATGGCTGGTGGAGGTTTAAGCCTCTTAAAACAGGCTTTGAATGTAAGGTATGTTATGTTTGTGAATAGTGGCAATTCAGCCACTAGTTCCTCGTGATTCTATGTCTCAAACACAAAATCTAAATAAACACTTAAACACACATCCACACACAAACACATGCAAAGACAGAAACAAATTCATGGTGAACAATTACAGGAGAGAGGAGTCATGAACTGCCTGGAGGATGCCTGAGAGAACCTCTACATTCTACTTTGTCAATACCTGAGAGAAGGATGGAAAAGAAGGAAAGGAATGAAGAAAGAAAATGTTACCAGACAGACACCTGCCAGGAGTAGGTCTGCCTCAGGCCCGCCTGTAGTGTGTGGGTTCTTGATTTCCTGTAGGAAAGATTTCACAATTTGTGTCCAGGTGGTTTTGAGAAATTTTTTTAAGGTGGGGAACAGTGACATTAAAGAAAGACTTGGGGTATAAGAAGTATCGAGAGAGAGAGCGAGCCTAGGCGGTATTCTTCTTTGGCTCCCTAGAAATGTTACAGGAAAGGAGTAAGCCAAGGTGGTATTCTGGTGTTACCTCACCTGGAAAGTCAGTGAAAAAGAGGGCCCTGGAGACAGGATCTGGGGGTAAGTCTGGGTGGAGCTGCCATTGCCCACTGCTCCCCTGGCTGCAAGTCTCCTTGGGACCCTTAGAATTTAGGAGGAACTAAAAAGTTCATGGCCAGGTAGGGGCACAGGCGTGAGAGCGGGCCTCCGCTGCATCTGAGGGCTTTTTATATTTTTTTCCCTGTGGCTGAGATTCTTAACAGAAGGGTTTTAGCAGACTACTCACTGGTTTTCCAGTTGCATTTTTTAAATATCCTGATGCATCAAAATGAGCACATAGGAGAATATTCCTTGGCCCGTTACACTGTTTTACTTTTATCTTGGGTCTGTCTGACTTTTAATGGGGTTTTTGTTGTTGCCCAGACTTCATTTGTCCTTGGGTTTAGTTGGCACAAATGACATTAATTGGGTCTTTGTTCTTTATTTCCCAGGCCAGGGAGATTTAAGCTATGTACTTTTTGGTTAGGGAGGAGAGGTACAAGCCATTCACTCTCAAGAGTCCTTGGTTAGGGGAGACAAGTTCTTATGATTCACCAGTCGCCAGTAAGTTGCTTAAACTGTTTGGGTATGTTTAATATTCTTGTCACAGTTTCCCCATTCCACTTGTCGGGGAATTTTCCTAGCTCCTCACTGTCCTGCTTCAGAAAGACATAGGGAGGAGAAAAGGAATACCTGAAGGAAGGAAGCCCAGAGGTGCTGAGGGCTTGGTAGCCAGAATGGTAAGAGAACACGGTACAAAAGGCCCTAGGCAGGAGTCATTGACAGAACTTAGGGACTGTCTGGCAGAGGGACCTGAGATAGAGGATTTTAGGGAGGATGCTTAAGGTTCTTGGCCTCTCTGTGAGACAAGAAATGAGAAAAACCGGTTCTAGGAGAATCAGGGTTTGGGGGTTGGAAATGCTGTATTGGACACCTAGGGGGCGCTGTGTAATAGAGAGTTGGATGAACAGTGACCTGAGCAGGACAAGATTTGGAAATCGCCAGAAGAGAGATAGTGACTGAAGCCATGAGATTGAATGAAATCACCATCACCCATGGGGGACAAGTCCTGAGATACACAGGGAGGCTTTGGGTAGGATAAGCAGTAAGGACACCCCTCTCCCCAGGGGTAATGTAAGTGTCCCAAAAGGATGAGATTGCAAAAGCCAACGAAGAAAATGCCTATGAAACCAAACGGGTTTGGAGGTGCTTTTGCCCCATCTTAGTTTTAATTTGATTTCTGCAGGTATTATTATTATTAGACTTTATTCTTTAGAATAGTTTTAGATTTACAGAAAAATTGAGAAGTACAAGTTTCCATATGCCTCCCCATAGCTTTCCCTATTATTATTAATTATAGTAGATTTATTACAACTCCCAAACCAATATTGAAAACATTATTACCTAAAGTACATGGTTTATTCAAGTTTCTTCAGTTTTTATCTAATGTCCTCTTTCTGTTCCAAGATCCCACCCAGGATACCATATTACATATAGTTGTCATGCCTCCTTAGGCTCCTCTGGGCTGTGATAGTTTCTCAGATGTTCCTTGTTTTTTTGAAGACTTGGAAGAGTACTGGCCAGATACACTGTAGGATGCTCCTCTATTGGAACTTGTCTGATGGTTTTCTCATGATTAAACTGGGATTATGGGTTTGGGGAAGGAAGATCACAGAGATAAAGTGCACTTTTATCACATCACATATCAAGGGTATATACTATCAACCTAATTTATGACTGTTGATACTGACCTTTATTACCTGGTGGAAGTAGTAGAATTACACTACCCTCTCTCCCCTTCCATCGTATACTCTTTGGGAGAAAGTCACTGTGTGCATCCCACACTCAAAGAGTTGAGAGTTACACTCCCCCTCCTTTAGGGTGGAGTGTCTATGATATTTATTTGAATTCTTCCATGCAGATCTTATGAGTAGGTGGTTGTCCATAGGAAGTGGGTGAGTGCTCTGCTGACATTTTTGGAGATAAAAAAAGAGTGTGTTGAGGATGCTTGCTTGTTCTCTGCCCCAGCTGTGACCAACCAGACTGCATTCACAGAAGACTTAGTAGATGTTGTTTCTTCTTCAGAAGCTTAATTATCTGGGTTGTGGACCATCTGTGCTCCTGGCACCCTCCTCCTCGTGTCAAGCTGGCTGCTCTGTTGGTTGTTAACTAACCCATCCATGGGTGAGAGGGAGAAAGGAAAGGAAAATCTGTAAGACAGTAATGTCAGCTTTGCCATCAGTTAAAATAATTTTCAAAAGGATTTGTGTAAAGAGTCTAGAATTTATGACTGTCTTTAAAGTAAGTTTAGGTGGGCAGAATTTCATTTGTCGTTTATGTCTTTGTTTTTTCATTCAGAGTGGCCTCAGCTATATGGCAAGCATAATGTTGAACAGTTCCCAGTACATCCATACCACATTGCTCCCCGCCTTCCTACAGCAGTTCCCATATCATAAAACAAAACAAAACAAAAATCCCAGCATGTACTGTAGCTCTGCCTATGTGAGCTGTAGAGAAGCATAAGGAAAGGACTGGGAAAGAAATAGAGAATCTTATAAAGGACCCTTCCTTGGCAAAAAGTCAAAGTTGGTGAAGTCCTATCTATGCTCTGCTTCATCTGCTCTGCCCTCCATGCTGAACTCTTGTGCTGAGGAGCATATAAATCACTGTTATGCACCTCCGCTGGATGTAGGTCTTGGCTGGGATGAAGATAGAGAGATGGTAGAACAAAAGGGCTAATATCCTGGGTGAGAAATAATGTCACTTTTTCCAACAACAGCCAGTGACCAGCAGGCCAGAATACTGGAAACTGTTCTGTAAGGAAAGGACTGTCCACTCCCAGATCATCCTCCAAAGGGCCTGCCAGTATTCTTCACCTTCAGGCCCAGTTCTTCTACCTGATCTTGTTTTTATGTCCTTGTGCAAACACCTCCAGCCCATTATTGTAAACCCTCCTTTCATCTTCTCTCATGCTGCCCTCTTCCCTCAGCACTTATGTCCCTCCCCAGGACCACTTTCACTCACCTCTACCTGCCCAGCCAAGCCGTACTCTTCAATACCAAAATAATGGCCTGTTTGACCTTCCTACTGCTCCAAATTGCTGCTGCATAATCAAGGCTGTACTTTAGCCACAAAAGTGGCAGAGTTACTGAGGCAAAATAATCTGTGCTGATTTGCATTCTCTTCCTTGTCATCTTCTATTATACAGTATTTATCTGTCAAATAGAAAGTAGAAACTGTTCTGGAACATAGGAAAAAATGGAAAACTACCCAATTTGTTTATGAAGCCAGAATATACCTAATATCAACACCTGTCAAAAACGGCACCCCTCACATACACACACAAAATCTGTAGATCAATCTCATTTACGAATATACCTGCAAAATCCTAAAGTAGTTAAAATTAACACATTGAAATTCAACATTAAAATTCAACATTATATTAACATAATAATTATATACCACAACCAATTAGGGTTTATCCCAGGAACTAACAAAGGTTAGGTATTAACAAATTGAGTTATGTAATAGGTCAAAAAATAAACCAAACAAGAAAAACACTTGATTTTTTAAAAAATTATATTTATTTATATTTTTCAGGGAGAGGGGGAGGGAGAGAGAAAGAGAGGTAGAGAAACATCAATGTGTGGTTGCCTCTCATGTGCCCCCAACTGGGGACCTGGCCCATGAACCACGACTGGGAATCAAACCGGCGACCCTTTGCTTTGCAGTCCAGCATTCAATCCACAGAGCCACACCAGCCAGGGCTGTTTATTATTTTTTTAAGTATATTTTATTGATCATGCTATTACAGTTGTCCCAACATTTTTCCCCCTTTGCTCCCCTCTGCCCAGTACCCCTCTTCCCTCCAGCAATCCCCCATCTTAGTTCATGTCCATGGGTCATGCATATAAGTTCTTTGGCTTCTCCATTTCCCTCCCCCTTTCTATTTTGTAGCTACCAATTATGCTTCTTATTCCCAGTAACTTTCCACCCATTCTCTCCCCCACCCCCTCCCTGCTGATAGCCCTCCATGTGATCTCCATTTCTGTGATTCTGATCCTGTTCTAGTTGTTTGCTTAGTTTGGTTTTGTTTTTGTTTTCAGTTTCAATTGTTGATAGTTGTGAGTATGTTGTCATTTTACTGTTCATAGTTTTGACCTTCTTCTTACATAAGTCCCTTTAACATTTCATATAATAAGGGCTTGGTGGTAATGAACTCCTTTACTTGATCTTATCAGGGAAGCACTTTATCTGCCCTTCCATTCTAAAGGATAGCTTTGCTGGATAGAGTATTTTAGGATGTAGGTCCTTGCCTTTCATGACTTTGAATACTTCTTTCCAGCCCCTTCTTGCCTGTAAGGTTTCTTTTGAGAAATCAACTGGTAGTCTGATGGGAACTCCTTTGTAGGTAACTGTCTCCTTTTCTCTTGCTGCTTTCAAGAGTCTTTCCTTATCTTTAATCTTGGGTAATGTAATGATGATGTGCCTTGGTGCGTACCTCCTTGGGTCCAGCTTCTTTGGGACTCTCTGAGTTTCCTGGACTTCCTGGAAGTCTATTTCCTTTGCCAGATTGGGGAAGCTCTTCATTATGTTAATATTCAAGTTTTTCAAGTAAGTTTTCAATTTCTTGCTCTTCCTCTTCTCCTTCTGGCACCCCTATGATTCGGATGTTGGAACATTTAAAGTCGTCCTGGCCATGGCTGGTGTGGCTCAGTGGATTGAGTGCTGGCCTATGAACTGAAAGGTCACTGGTTCAGTTCCTGGTGGGGGCACATGCCTGGGTTTCAGGCCAGGTCCTTGCACTGGGGGCGTGTGAGAGGCAACCAATCAACGTTATCTCTCACACATAGCTGTTTCTCTCCCCCTCTTTCTCCCCACCCTCCTCTCTAAAAAATAAATAAAATCTTCTAAAAATAAATTAAAAATAAAGTTGTCCCAGAAGTTCCTAAGCCTCTCCTCATTTTTTTGAATTCTTATTTCTTCGTTCTGTTCAGGTCGAATGTTTATTTCTTCCTTTTATTACAAACTGTTGAGTCCCGGTTTCCTTCCCTTCACTATTGGTTTCCTATGTGTTTTTCTTTATTTCACCTTGTGTAGCCTTCACTTCTTCCTTTATTTTGTGGTAGTACTCAATCATTTCTGTGAGAATCCTCATTACCAGTCTTTTGAACTCTGCATCTGATAGGTTGGCTATTGCTTAGTTCTTTTTCTGGAGTTTTGACCTTTTCCCTTTTTTTTAAAGATTTTATTTATTATTTTTTAGAGAGAAGGGAAGGGAGAGAGGGAGAGAAACATCAATGCGTGGCTGCCTCCTGCATGCCCCGCACTGGGGACCTGGCCCACAACCGAGGCTTGTGCCCTGACTGGGAACTGAACCAGAGACCCTTTGGGTCGCAGGCCAGCCCTCAATCCACTGAGCCACACCAGCCAGGGCTGATCTTTTCATGATCAATCAAATGATTTTTTTCATTTGGACCATATTTGTCTGTCTCGGTGCACCAATCTGGATGAATATTTCCTCTTTAACTTCTTAGTTGTCAGACTTCCATACAGTTCGAATTTCTGGCATTCCTGGTTGTTTTTGTTTTTAAATTGGTTGTTTCTTTGGTTGTGCGAGGTGGCAAAGCCTATCTACCTATGCCTCCATCTTGGCTGGAACTCCCCAGCCAGGAAAACATTTGATCACTTTCAATAGGCACCAAAGAGAACATGGTAAGTTAATTCCACTTTCTATAAACATTCTTTTAAAAATATTTTTAATTTATTGATTTTTAGAGAAAGAGAGGAAGGGAGAGAGAGAAACATTGATTTGTTGTTCCATTTACTTATGCATTCATTGGTTGATTCTTACATGTGCCCAACCAGGGATTGAATCCATGACCTTTGAGTATAGGGATGACCCTCTAACCAACTGAGCTACCTCCTGGCCAGGGCTCTATAAATACTTTTGGTTTTTTTCCAGAATTAAAAAAAAAGATTTTATTTATTTATTTTTAGAGAGAGGCGAAGGGAGGGGGAGAGGGAGAGAAACATTAATGTGTGGTTGCCTTCACACGCCCCCTACTGGGGGCCTGGCATGCAACCCACATGTGCTCTGACTGAGAATCCAACCGGCGACCCTTTGCTTCACAGTCTGGCGCTCAATACACTGAGCCACGGCAGCCAGGGCAATAAATATTCTTAATAGTCTTAATATTCTTTATATATAAATACATATATGTATATATATGAAGTCAACAATTTATGTAAACATAAAATAAGACTTAGTTTCATCACTGTATTTAATATTATTCTGAAAAATCCAATATAATAAGACTGGAAATTGAAAAAGAGGGTGTTATAACTTTTGGAAAGGGGAGAAAAATTCATCGTTTGCAGATGATATATTGTATACACAGAAAATTCATGAGAATCAATTCTAAAATAATGAGAATTAATAATAGAATTCAGAGACGTCACTTGATAGAAGACAAATATTGGGTTGGCCAAAAAGTTTGTTTGGTTTTTTTCCATAAGATGGTTCTAGTAATGGCTTAGTTGTCTTTAACTTCATTGGAAACAATTTTCTTAGATTGTATTATGACAGCTGTCATATCAGTGTGCATTTTAAAAAAATCAAAATTGGTGAATTTTTGTGTAGCCATTTTAATATTGAAGAAAATAAGCAACATTTTTGGCATATTATGTTTTATTATTTCAAGAAAGGTAAAAACAACTGAAACACACGAAAAGCTCCTTAGTTGTCAGACTTCCATACAGTTTCATTTTCTGGCATTTCTGGTTGTTTTTTGTTTTTAAATTTGTTGTCCTTTTGGTTGCACAAGGAGGCCTAGTGTATCTACCTACGCCTCTGTTTTAGCCAGAAGTTCTTGAACATCAAAGATCCTAAAATAGTTCTTGCTGATATTTATTATGGCATTCATCATTTCCTCATTTAATTAGGGGCTCATCTTGAACCACACTAGGTTTTAATAAAGATCAGTATGTTAATTCTAGTTAATTTCATGAAAAAAATGAATTAATTACTGAGCTTATGAATGTAGTTTGGTAGAAGAAAAATCTTTCACAACAGTTCCATGGTGAGGGGAAAGGGACACAAGTTGTGTTCAGTGCCACCTGAAGGGAGCACTAGTCTGGGTCCTTTCATTCTTCACATGGATTGGAGGTTTGCAGGAGGGGCTTTCCACATATGCTGTTATCTGTTGTAGAACAGATGGAAGGGACTTGGAAGGTAAGCAGTGTGACAGTGATTCCTGAGCGTTAGCATCTTGGACCTCAGCTGCCCTCTCTCCTCCCATCACACACTTTTCAGAAAAGATTTATATTTACTGCCTTTCCTTTATGCTTTCACAGTCATATCTCTCTTCATTAGTCTTTTACCACATCTAATCAAGAATCAAGTCTGGTTGATTCTTCCTCCACAATAAAAGGCAAAGCAAATCACTTCCAGAACTTGGAGTAGAATAACTCTCCATAAGGAAACTGGGGCTCTCAGACAAAATCTGTCCCCTCAAGGTTCTCAATGAAGGGTGAATATCAGTGGTCTGCTGAGGAGTGACCCTGCATTTTTCATTTAGAATGGAAGGGCAGATAAAGTGCTTCCCAGATAAGGCCAAGTAAAGGAGTTCATCATCACCAAACTCTTATTATAAGAAACGTTAAAGGGACTTTTGTAAGAAAAAGATCAAAACTATGAACAGTAAAATGATGATAAACTCATAACTATCAACAACTGAACCCAAAAACAAAACCAAACTAAGCAAACAACTAGAACAGGAACAGAATCACAGAAATGGAGATCACAATGGAGGGTTATCAGCAGGGAGAGAGAGGGGGGAGAAGGAGGTAAAAAGGTAGTGAATAAGAAGCATAATTGGTAGGTACAAAATAGACAGGGAGAGTTTAAGAATAGTGTAGGAAATGGAGAAACCAAAGAACTTATATGTAGGACCCATGGACATTAACTAAGGGCGGGGGGATGCTGGTGGGAGGGGAATGCAGGGTAGAGGGGAATAAAGGGGAGAAAAAAAATGGGACAACTGTAATAGCAAAATCAATAAAATACATTTAAAACAAAAAAAGATCTTTGATGTTCATTTTCAGGTGCTACTAACTACAAAGAGAAAATGTACTTTCATATATTAGGGAGATCTGACAGTTACCACCTTAACCAAGCCATCAAACTCAGCATAATTAATAATGAACATTCTGACCTGATATAGCTCCAGAGTGATGTAATGTGAAATACATGTCATCAATTAAGTATTCTTTGCAAAAAATGTTTACCTTGAATCTAACACAGCCTGTAGAACGACTTCCATTTATAGGAAATGTAGGCTTACAGAGCTAACAAACTTTTTGGCAACGATGTAACTATTATATATCTACACTGTCTAATACAGTAAACACCAACCTATTGAACGTTTAATTTTATTTCATTTTAATTAACTTCCATTTGAATTTAAATAGCCACATGTAGCTAGCAGCTACTATATTGTACAGAACAGGAGAGAAACAAGTTAATCACCACAGGAAACAATTAGACAATGGAACATTCTACAAGGTGACACACCTTGAGTTTTCAGAAAGTATATATATTTTTTAAGTGGAATGTTCTATTTTATTTTATGATTAAAATTTTTTTTTACTTATTGATCTGAGAGAGGAAGGGAGAAAGAAACACATCACTGGGATCAAATCCACAAACTTGGTGCATTGGAACAATACTGCAACCAAGCTACCCAGCCCAGACCAGGAATATTCTACTTTAAAATAAAGAAACCTAGCCTTAGCCAGGTGGCTCAGTTGGTTGGAGCATTGTCCCATACACCAAAAGGTTGGGGGTTCAATCCCCAGTCATGGCACATACTTAGGTTGTAGAGGTTGTGGGGAGGCAACCTAAGGGAGGCAACTGATCAATGTTTCTCTTTCTCTCCCTTCCTCTCTTAGTTCTGGTGTGAGGATTTAAAGAAATTAAACCTAATATTCAAATCTAATACATGAACTTTTATTGCACCTTAGACCTGGAAAAATTGGGGAAATTTGAATATAACCTCACTAATAGATATAAAATTTTGGTTTTTAGGTATAATAATTTTATTAGTTATTCGGGGGGAGCCCTTATTTTTAGGAGTTGCCTGTTTAAGTATCTATGGGAATGAAATGTTGTAAGTTTAAAATGGTTAGTGGGGGAATGTCTGTGTAACTATATCTTTATCTCTCAATCTAGAGAGAGGTAGAGGAAGGAGAGGAAAGAGAGAAAAAAGAAAAGCCAAATGGTTGCAGTTGTTTAATCTAGGTTAAGAGTATACTGGTGCTTATGATATTATTCTTTCAATTTTTCTGTGGGTTTGAAAGCTTTCCCCAAAGAAGTCAGGGAGAAAAAAGTAGAGAACTAAGCAATACTGACTGTGTCTGAGTTTTTCCATTAATCTATTTGCTATTTGTTCATTTGTTATCAATATTTGCTTATAGGTTAAGTGGTGGTAAGCACTATTCAAAGAAATATTTAAAGTTGAGTCAAAGACCTTAATTTTTCCTATAAATCAATCGAAGACTATCATTATTTGATCTTAGCAGAAGAATGCCTCACAAATCTCCCTGAAAAGTGGTTTGAGAAGCTGAGTGGGCTCTTCTAAATAAGGATGGTCTTCTGCTTCTGCTCAGTCCCTGACTTTGATGCTAGCAGGGCCCTCCTTGTTCTATGTAGACCATGGAATTTCATTTCCTAGTGATCCCCTCCTACCCTCTGCTTTTGGAAAAAGAAGTAACCCTCAAACTACACTAGAGGGAAGCAGGAGCACAGCGGTTTGTATCCTTTCCTGTTACAAGAACTGGATGCCTAGCTATTTTATCACCCCCCCCCACCCCCCACCGAGAGCCACAGTGACAGAATAGTTCCTACCCACATTAACATCCAACACTCCTCTGCAGACTATAGTTCTTCAAGAATAAGCCCAGTTTTAATCCATTCTTGCTCTCTAAGAATGAAATCCCAAAGACTCCACGTGGGCAGGCTGGCACTTCTACCTTCCACCCTTTGTGTAAGCACTGTAGATCTGTCTCTGTATCCACGCAGTTCCCCCTCCTTATCCTCACAGCCTTTGATATTCTTTTCCATCTTTGCTGAAAGGAAAAATGACTAAAACCTTAACACGCAACAGTAACACTTTATTCAGGAGATAATCAAATACAACAAAGGGTTAACACTGAAAAAACAGGGGTGCATAAAAGTATATAAATCAGCCCTGGCTGGTGTGGCTTAGTGGATTGAGCGCCAGCTTGCAAACCAAAGGGTCGCCTGTTCAATTCCCAGCCTAGGGCACAGGCCTGGGTTGCAGGCCAGGTTCCCCCGTAGGAGGCTCATGAGAGGCAACACACATTGATGTTTCTCAACCTCTCTTTCTCCCTCCCTTCCCCTCTCTAAAAATAAATTAAAAAAATTTTTTTTTTAATTATATAAATCAGTTACATTTTCCAGAAGAGATTCAGTTATTGTAAACAGGAAGAGAAACCAAAAGGGTGCCTAAAAGACTGCAATGTTTCAAGCAAGTGTCCTGTACTCCCCTGAGTGAAGATGGCCCCAGGTGGAGGTGCTCCTTTTAGCAGGAAGATGAAGAAGCAGCGCCAGTGCACAAGCCATGCCTCCTGGCGAGCCACATTCAGCAGTAGGCCTTGTTGAACTCCTGGAGTGCCCAGCGCTTGTTCTCAGTTGCCTGCTTGAGTTGGGTGTACTCTTTCACCAGCCTGTCAAACTCCTCCCCAAGGACCTCATAGCTGTTTAGGACCTGCTGGGACTTCTCCATGTCCTGTTCTTGTAGACAAATGGCCCCCTCCAAACGGTCCCTAAGAGCCCAGGCACAGAAGATACAATATAAGGATCTGGCTCCTCAGAAAGTAAACAAGAATGGGAACATGTTAAAATGAATGAGTCTTGAGAGTGTGGGAACCAGCTCTGAATAGCTGTACCAGGCTCTTGGGAGTTCTCACCTAATGACACGATGAACTTCTACTTTCTCAGCAGTGTAAGTGTCAGACAGAATCTTCAGCTCCTCCATCCTGACAGAGGAAAGAAAGAAACGTGAAGCTGAGGATCCCTGATAGGAGCAGGCTTAGGAATGGGACACTGTACGTGGTCAAAGGTGTGGGCTAAGCAGTGACAGGTTAAACAAGGTCACTGAATTCCTGAGCAGTTTATCTCACAGTCAAGCACCTACTTCAGAGAGCTTGAAAATAAAAGAATCAAGAATGTTGAAAGCTTTGGGGTAATCTGAAGGCTAATACTGTTGTGTAACATTTACTGGATCCCCAACAAAGAAAGACAGGTAAGGACAGGGTTGCAGAGGGTGGTCTGTCCCTTAGATCCATGGGGGTCATAGCTCACCTCAGCTTAAGGATCATAGCACCACACTTAATCTCCAGGTACTGGGCATTGATACGGTCTAGCTCAGACTGAGTCTTCAGCCGGTGCTCTCGAAGAAGTCTCTGCAGTAAGGCGAGGCAGCGGAGAAGCACCTGAGTGCCCAGGAGGCAGGAGGAAGAGAGTGTAAAGAAAAGGTAGTAGAAAAGAAAGCAAATCAGAAATCTCTGTCTTCCCCAAAAGCATCCTGGAATCAGGGTAAAAGAGGAGGCTATCCCACTGCTCTGACAAACCTGGGAATAGGTGGCACTCTTCTTCTCCAGTAGCACCATCTGCTCCTTCTGCTGACTCTTGGCAACCTGGCACTGCAGCTTCTCACTCTCCAGGACCTCTGCCAGCTTCCACACCTTTGCTGCCTTCAGGGTTTCACTGTCTGATTCTGGGCAAAGAGACAGCACTGATTGGACAGGAAAACCCTAATTGCTATGGCCCATTTCAGGCCATTTTTCAGTGTCCCCATCCTACATCTAGCCCTAGAAATTCTGTCTTCTAAGTTTTCTTCTGATGTCCTATTAAAAATGGCCCAGTTCTCATAATTATGCTCTCTTCACTCTTACCTTTAATTCCAGATTTGGCCCTTCTTTTTTTTTAAAGATTTTATTTATTTTATTTTTAGACAGAGGGGAAGGGAGGAAGAAAGAGAGGGAGAGAAACATCATGGTGTGGTTGCCTCTCACACGCCCCCTACTGGAGACCTGGCCCGCAACCCAGGCACGTGCCCTGACTGGGGAATAGAACCAGTGACCCTTTGGTTTGCAGGTGGACACGTAATCCACTGAGCTACACCAGCCCGGTGGCCCTTAATTCTTAAATCATTGAAATAAAGACAAGGGGAACACCTAGTAGCCTGAACTTTCCTCCACATTCCATTCTGATTCTCCTGAAAACGAACTCATCCTTCCCTGTAGCAAGAGGACACTCCAGCTTGGCACATTACTGAATTAAAGGAGTTCTCACAAAATTTCTTGCTTTTATTCTATCAGCAAGGAAACAAATATCTCCAGTGTCTCCTATGCTTCCCAGATTTTGTTCCAAATGTAAAATTCAAATATGTTATTCTCAAAAGAGCAATCCAGGAGCCCTGAGGGCCAGCAGTGAACAGAACACAGAGAATCAGCGCTCACCTGAATTAGGATCGTGGTAGCAAAGAAGAGTGAAACATTTCTTCTTGAGCTGCTCCTCCACTTCGAGTGGGAGCCGGGCTCTCATCCACACATAATCCTACAGCCACAGAAACAAAAAGAGATACAAATAGACTGTTAGAACTAGGAAGACCCAGCCAGTGAACACATCATGACAACAATCTCAATGATAACCAAAGGAAATGCATAAAGAGACATCAGGGAGATTAAGTTTTTTAAAAAATTTTAATGCTTTTAGTAAGGATGTACATAAAAATAAAACTATCAGGGTAAATTATCAGAGCACTGTTTATTATAGCAAATGCCTGAACAGGAAGATTGATTTTTTAGCCTATCAAATTGGCAAAGAGTAATATGACTGTCAAAATCCCTTACTGATGAAAATGTGGGAAACTAGGGGCACTGGAAACACCTTTCAGTAAAAGAGTTTGGCAATACGTACCAATATGTTCTATGTGTGTATCCTCTGACCCAGTGATCCCACTTTGAGCATTAATACTTAAGCAATGACCATACAAGGGCAAAGACACATATGTTCATATCGGTGTGGTTTCTTACAGCAAAAATGTAAAAACAACTTTAATATCCATCAATAAAGTTAAATAACATATGCTGTATTCATACAATGGAATCCTGTTACTTAAACCAATGATATAATAAGAATCCTGAGCACTAACTATGTGCCTGGACACTGTGCTGAGTGTTTTAGGGGTTATCATCTCATTTACATTTATTGATTGACTTGAAAAGAAGTCCAAAATATATTACGTGAAAACAGATTACGTTCTCTATATAAACATGGAGGGTGTAATACTGTATCTGTCAAGCTGTATTTATTTCTAGATGTAGTATTTCAGCTTTTACTTTCTTTTGAGTAACATTTTTCTTATTTAAGTTGGACCACCAAGGCCCTGACAGGCGTGGTTCAGTGGGTTGGGCATCGTCCAGCAAAGCAAAAGGTCGCAGGTTTGATTCCCTGTCAGGGTACATGCCTGGGTTGTGGGCCAGGTCCCCAGCTGGGGCTGTGCAACTGACAGATGTTCTTCTGCAACTCTTTCTTCCTCCCATCCCCTCTTTCTAAAAATAAAATCTTTTAAAAAAAAGTTTGACCACGAGTGTGTATATTTTTTTAAAAGATTTTATTTATTTATTTATTTTTTTAGAGAGGAGGGAAAGGAGGGAGAAAGAGAGGGAGAGAAGCCTTGATGTGTGAGAGAAACACTGATCAGCTGCCTCTTGCACACCCCCAACCAGGGACCAGGCAGGCAACCCAGGCATGTGCCCTGACTGGGAATCAAACCAGCAACCCTTTGGTTCGCAGGCTGGAGCTCAATCCACTGAGGCACATGAGCCAGGGCAACATGTACATTTTTATAAAAACAATAAAGCTTAACAAAAAAAAAGTTCAAATATATAGGAGAAATTAAGCCAATATTTGTTTGTCCCCAACCTCTGAGGGCGGTATGAACTCCAGAAGGTCTGCTTTCTCCAGTCCTAGTAGTAGAGGAGTCTCCTTCTCCTGGCTAGTACTTAAGAGCTGTGTTAGTTGAGTCACAATTAGCCGCTGTTCAAGGGTGTCATAAAACTGAGAGAGAATAAAAACAAAAATAGTTTACTCTAAAACTTCTTTCACTCCACCTCTTCCATCCTCATGAACCAGCTCCTCACACATTTTTCAAAGTCCTCAAATATGTCATCCCCTTCATATAACTTCTCAGCTGTCAGTGCCTTCTCCTGTTGATTTTTCTTTTCAAAACCTTTACAATACACCCATCTCTTCCTCCTATAACTACTGTCCATTTCTTTTTGATAAGCCATTATATGAAGCTTCTTCTTCCCTCAGGTCATATAATCAGATGAAGCCATAGTTGGCCTCCTTATCCCTGTGGTAACCAACCCCTACATCATCACTCCTGCCTCACCTTTTCATCCTCAAAAGTTATATCTGTGTCTTGTAACTTCATATAGTAGTCCACAAGCAGATCTTTAATTACTATGTGTAAAATCTCAGACCTTAGCCATATTGTTTTATGCAGTCGAACTTCCTTCCATGCCTAGAAAATAAAAAAATCCCAAGGAGGAACTCTTCTCTCGAAGTTTTTTCCTTCCTTCTATCACCCCTTCAATCAGGGCTCTTACCTGAGCCTGTTCCTTTGCCAGGGAGAGGCTTAAGCCACTCTCGTCCACATGTTGTGAGAGACTCAGCAGCAGTCTGCTGAAGTGTGGGTTCTGTAACAAGTCCTCTTCACTCAGGTTACAAGGAGGAAGCTGTTTGCTGCACACTTAATGGGATGTCCCCCATTGAGACAAAAAGCAAAGAAGGTATGGACTCTTAATTTACATAAATGATCATAACTCTTAGCTTAATAGTCACTTCCAAAAAAAACGGTAGGTTTTTGGTAGGGAAGTTTTCTAATTCTAATGAAATTTAAAAATGTATATGCACAAATAAACTAGAGGCAATGCTCAAAATAATAACTATTTACATTATATACAAAGGCATTAATGAAAAATTAGGAAATGAGTCTCTAATAAAAGATCTTAGAAAATGGAAATGCAGTTGAAGAATATGAGACAAATAGAAATCAAGAATAAGGGACCCTTTAGTAGGGATTACCCCAGTACCAAAATGTCTCAGTCATACAGAATAACTAGAGTTCTTGAGGAAGGGAAAAAAAGAAACACATGCGAAGTTCCAACTTTGGACATAATCTCTAGTCTCATAAGCAAGACTGAAAGTACACTCTTCTTAAAAGTAAAAAAAAAAAATTTTTTTTAAAGATTTTTATTTATTTATTTTCAGAGAGGGGAAGGAAGAGAGAAAGAGGGAGAAAAACTTTAATGTGTAGTTGCCACTCTACAGGGGACCTGGCCCACAACCCAGGCATGTGCCCTGACTAGGAATCAAACTGGCAACCCTTTGGTTCGCAGGTCGACGCTCAATCCACTGACCTACACCAGCCAGAGCTAAAAAAGTAAAAAATTTAACCAAATTTCTCCTTAGTGTAAATTGAGCTGAGTAACCCATGGGAATGCAGAACAGCACATGACAAAATGTCAAGAAACTGGGATCCTGTTGTAATTCCATATGTTCAATGGGCTTTCTTTCCATCTCTTTTCTGATGTGCTTTATGCTAGGGTCTTCTGTTTTATTCCCACTTACCAAACATTCAAATTTTCATTCTTTGGACCCCTAAAGTCCTTTTAGAGAATAAGAACTCTTTTTTTCCCCCACAAGGCAGAAGGATCAATATAGAAATGTTCAAAATATAGAAGATTCAAGTCCTTGAAGGATTCAAGATATAGAAAGGACTTGAGATACGGAAAGAATTCAAGATATGGAAGGATCTGAGATTTTGGAGACAAGATATGAAAAAATTCAAGGCATAGGTAGGAAGAAAGCCTTTAAGGAGTTTTCTGGCTACCCTTATCTTCTGGATATGCTTGCTCAAACAGCATGGGAGCATCTTGAGTTTTCAGCCTACTGCACAAGCAGATACTAAACAGGAGTCAGTGTAATCTGTTTTCTGATAAGACAGTGTTTAAGAATCTTCATGTATCCTAATTTCCCTAGAAACATAAGCTTCTGTGAGAGGAACAATACTGGTGAACATTATAAATCCTTTTTATTATAGAGGGTAAGAACCTGGATAAGACCTCTCTGGATAAGTCATGAAACCTCTTGCACATGGCTATCCTTACCTTGGAGTATTTCCATCCCTTCTCCAGGTGAGCAGAAATCCCCAGATGCCATCTAACCTTCTTATCTTTGGAATCAAGTGAGAGATAACAAAAAAATGAATAAACTGGCTGGATGCTCTAGAGGAAACTACCTTGGGTTCAAATTTCTGTTGTTTACAAGCTGGGGAGGAACCTCAGGGATGCATCTTAATGGGGAGGGCCTATATCACACATCCTGGGTCGCAAGCTCTTATGCAAATTTTATAGACAAACAGACTTATCAGTGGCAAAACATTTTGCATTCTAAACACATAAATGTTTCCACTTATTATAAGCTGCCTAAAAAGGTGCCTCCTTAGACAAGAAAACTTTCCAATTCACTAGTCTAAGCAGGAGGATGCCCCCTATCCCCACCATTATTTCTAACTAAAACTGAGCTGTTGCTTCCCAGTTATTCAAAGTCTACTTCCCCAACTGCCCAAATCACTCAGCTATTAAATTCCACAATAGTTTCTTGCACTTCTTTAACTTCTTTCATCTAATACGTGTTGGTAGTTTTTGATCACTAACTCCAGGAACCCCTTAAAGGAGTGACAAATCATTCCACATTTGCATAACTGTTTTTCACATAACAGCGTTAATGAAGGGCACCTAGAGGAAAGAGCATGACAACCAAATGCACAGGGAGGTCACTGCAAAAGAGTAATGCAAAGATGTAGCTAATGCAGCTGAGGCCAGGACATGGGCTGTGGCTGTTTTACCAGAACACAGGGTACTCTGAAAAGAATGACATCAACACAAAAGGGCAGTGGAGATGGGCAGTTTGGGATCTGGAGACAGTTTTTTTCCCTTGACATTATTTTTCATTCTGCTGCACCATCCCTTCGGCTAAGGTATCAAACTCCAAAGGACAGCTGTGCCTCCCAGAGAAGAACAGACATAGAAAGTTATTTGTGATTTAACACTTTGTGTTCACAGAACATTTGGTTTACTCCCTCGTTTTATGAGTAACATCAAAGGAACTATTCATTTGTTTGGTAACATTGTCTGGAGCAAGACGCAGCTAAGGAGTCAGAACGCTAGTACTTAATTTGCAGCTCAGCCGTTGTTCTGTGTGAATTTGAGGGAAATGGGTTTTTTGTGCCAAACTTCTTTCCACCTGCAAAGCTGAGATAACGATTCCCGTCTTGGAGAGACATTAAGAATTAATAACACTCGTTAACAAAAGCCACTCCTTAGGTAAGCTCAGTGTTTTCGCAATTCTGTTTATCGTTGATCTAGGCCTGCAAATAAAAGTTCTGCAGGCAAATTTCACACACGAAAGTGAGGACCACCCTAAATTTCTAAAGAGTGAGCTGTTATTGCCTCCCTAAGGGAACTGCCCATTTGGATTTTTTTTAGGGTGCTTTTCTTTACCCTTTTTAAATGTTCGAGGGCGTGAACGGTGGCGGCAAACAGGCTCGATTCTCCACCCTCTGCACTCAAACGTGTTAAAACGCTGCTATAGGGACCCAAGCATTTACATGTTCTGACTCAGGCGTCTTTTAAATTCTTAGAGCTGTCTTTACACGCTGCACTGAACGTTAAATTGATTTTACAGGTATTTTCACAAGATGTGACCCTTATAGGGCCCGACATGAATCAAAATGCGGAGCGGGCTCCCCGGCGCCTGCTTCCCTTCTGTCCGGGCAGCCAGTTCACCAAGGCCGAGGGCGGCCTCAGACGCGGGACTGGCCTCCCAGGGCTCCTCTTCCCGGCAGCGCCGCCCGCCGACCCTCTGAAGCAAACCTGCACACCAAAGGACGGCTGAAGCTCCCGGGGCAAGGCGGAGCGAGCCGGGGCGTCCACACCCGGGCCCCCGTCCGCGTCCGGGCTCCGGAACTTCTCGCTCGGGGCCCGCGCAAACCTGAGGGGAAATTAGGCTTGGAGAACCGCCGGGGGAGGTCGGAGGGGAACGAGCTGAAGCAGGACCAGAGACCGCGAGAGGGGGAGGAGGGGGCGGGGCCACGCTCGAGGCGCGAAAGGCCGGCCCCGCCCCTCGCCGGGCTCACGGCGGCGGACGCCAACGGCCGCAGAATTCCGAAGGCGGGGACTTGGAGTCGGTAGTGGGAAGGGGAGTCGTCCCTGGAAGCCTCCTTTACCCTTTCTCCTGGGTACCTACCCCACGCTGAGGGCAAGCGTTGATGAAATGGTTGCCAACTTTTACTGAGGGCCTTTGATGAGTCAGGCGCTATGCTCAGCGTTTTACTTCCCCTTGTTTGGCCTCATTTACGTCATCCTACGAAGAAGTCACTATCATACCCATTTTACTGAAGGGAAAACTATGGCGCAAAGACGTTAAGTGACTTGTTCAGGGTGACAGTGGCCCAATGTTCAGGGTCGAAACCTGACGCAATTGGCCCTTCGAACCTTCTCAGACCTGCCGCTCACCCCTACCTGAGTCTCCTCACTCAGGCGCTGCCCGCCAGCTCTGTTCCCTGGGTGGGTTTCTCCAAATTCCTCCTCCAGGTGCCTCTGCCCTCTCCTTTATCTCTCCTCCTTCATTCACCTTTCTCTTTTTCTTTTAACTATATGGACATTTATCGTTTGCTTACTGTGAAGTCTAGAGCTGAGGGTCGCAAGACTTCTCAGCACATCCCAAGCAGGAAGGAAGAGGAAGAGGCGTTCTTCCTATAATAGTACAGCAAGAATTTTTTTCCCAGAACCACCCACCTGACTTTCCCGTGTTTCATTGGCCTGACTAGGTCACCTGCTCACCTATAGACCAATGAGCTGGATATCTTCCGTTGGCCCCCAAATCCATATTCTGCCCTTCAACACCCTATGTAGCGGGTTAGGACTACCTCTAAGAATCTCAGGCTCGCCATATTCTGTGACTGGTTTCAGCCTAGGGGTATCCCAGGAAGAGGTTGGAGGGAGATGGAGGAGGGGGACAATTTCCCTGACTTCCTCCATGGGCTTAACTTCAGGTTGGCTATGGACTTCAACCAAAGGTGGTGGTTCCTCTCAAGGGGGTCCCCCCACCTTCCTGTCTTAAACCCCACCACCATCTTCTTTTCAAAGTTGACTGAAATCTGTCATTAGGTGAATTATTTCGAAAATAACATTCGATGCTAAGTAAATTTCACCAAGGTTATCAAGCCTCTTGCCTCAGAGGAGAAGCCGATAGTCTAGCCGGTAGGGAAGGAATCTCAGTCTAGGTGTGCTGGGTGGTAGAGTTTAACCTTTTCTTTTAGTACCAACTACGAATTATTCTAGCAATACATAGAATAGTGCAATCCAGTGCAGAAATTTTATATCCCCAGTCATCTTGTCAGCTGCCACCTTTCATGCTTAATACTAAAGTGCTGTCATTTTCTAAGGCTTTTAAAAATCATTTATGCTTCCTCAGCTCTGTATCGTAGCATCATTAAATACCAGGCATAATGCCCCTAACAAATGGCGCTTGGGAAAAATAGCAGGCATGTGTGGATGACTCAGGGCTGGTCAGGAATCTACTGAAATTTCATGTCTCATATTTGTCAAGTTTTCTAATACGGTATTACAAAGCTTTGGCTAAGCAGCTCTAAAGTATTTGGGAAATGAGGAGGTGAAGGGTAGAGTGGAGAGTCATAGGAATAGAATCAAAGCTTCAAATGCAATTATCTGTCCCATGTCTGTCTCTGACAAACTCAGTGACCTTGAGCTTCAGGTTCCTTATCTGTCAAAAGGAGGAAATAACATTTTTTAGCACCTCCAATCTCACAGTGTTGATGTAATGATCAAATGAGATAATGGCTGAGAAAGTACTTTGGAAAGACTATCAAAGTGAGGTGATTTAAAATTGACACGTATTGAGCACTTATTAAGTGCCTTGGGAGAGACACAAAGATAATATATAACCCAGTCCCAGATCTGAAGAGGTTCAGAATCTAGTTGAGAAGATAAGACATGCACATGGAAAGCAAATAATATAAGCAGCAAAAAGGTGTCAAAAGAGCAGTTTATAACTACTAGAGAAACTCAAGGAAGGTACAGAATTCTTTCTGCAGGAATGGATAGGAAAGAATATGAAATAAATCTTATCTTAGCTGGGCCTGAAAGGAGAGGAAATCTGAATCACTTAGGATGGGGGAAACATCCCAGCAAGTGGATATAGAGACAAAGAGTCCATGCTGTATTCTGGGTCCAAGAGGAGACTGGACCAGCTGAAGTGCTGGATTTCATAGGCCAGTTCTACACCAGACTAGAGAGTTTAGCCAATGCACCATCTTGGCAGTTAAAACTGAAGCAGAATAGTGAAAAAGGATCTTATAATCAGACACCATCTGGTGTCCTTGAGCAAGAAAGAATTGCATGAGTCCGTAGAATTCATTCTCTTTCTTCCCATTCCTAGGCCCCCCGCCCCCACCAATTTTTGTTCTGGCTTAAAAAAAAACAAAAAAAAAATAGCTTTATTGAGATAGTTTGGCATACAATATTTAAAGTATACAGTTCATTATGTTTTCACATAACTATACATCTGAGAAATCATCACCACAATCCAGACAGTGAACATGTGCATCAACCCCTAAGTGTTTACTTTGCTCTATTGTAACTCCTCTCTCTGACAATTCCCAACCACTGATCTGCTTTCTCTCACTATAGATTTGTTCGTATTGTCCAGAATTTTATATAAATGGAATCTTTTTTGGCTCATTTCACAGCATAATTAATTTTAAGATTTATACATGTTATTGCTAGTATCAATAACTCATTTTAAAAGTTCTTGTCTTTTTATTGCTGAGAAGTAGTGTGGAATCCACTTTAAAAGCCTTAATTTGTTTGGGTTTGTATTTAAGGAGGTGCTTCCTCCAAGACCCCAAGAAGCCCATCTCAGTGCTTGGCATACAGAGGCACTTATTTGTTGAAAGAACGAATTTCTGACCACTCCCAGACCACTGACCATTGTCTCTTCATCAGTGTTGTTCCTCTCAGCTTCTGCTATGCCATATGCAAAATACAATCACTCGCTTCTTAAATGTTCTTTAATGATAAAGCCAAGAACATACGGGTCTTCCTGAGCTAAATTCTGGTGTGGGGTTGGGGGTGGGGGGCGTTGTATAAAAAGATAATGCCTGGGTTGCGGGCCAAGTCTCCAGCTGGGCGCGTGCAAGTGGAGACCGATCTCTGTATCTCTTGCACATTGAGGTTTCTCTCCCTCTTTCTCCCTCCCTTTCCCTCTCTCTATAAATAAATAAAATCTTTTTTAAAAACAAAAAAAAATAGAATTGCAGAGAAGAATGGAGACTTGCTAAGACATTGCAGAGACTCTGCCTCCCACACTCTATCCAGGAAACAAAATAATGCTCCAAAGATAGAGATTACAGGTGAGTATTTAGTATTCTACTTGTCAAATTAATGGAAACTTTTTAGTAGACTATGTCTCACATAGGCTTGAAAACATAGGCTTAAATAACCAATTTCAAAGGTAAGATGTTAAAATAGCCATTGGACTGTGGAACCACAGTTTAAAAAAACACACTTCACTTGAAAGTATCTGAAGATAAGTAGCAGGAATATATTGTGGTATTTGGACCCAGGAACTAGTTTCAGGAATTAAAAATTTCACAGGCAGTCAGGAGATTTTAGAATTATTTTCAAGGATATTCACTGGAAAATGAAGGTACTCAGAGTCACAGATATTGATAATTAAGCCAGAAAATCTCATGCCATTGTAAAGTGCATGATTTAAGGAGATAACAACTAGGTAGAAAATATGTAATCAACCTATGACATCGAATGAAAATTTTAGAACAAATGTTCATAATGTGTCATTTTTGCAATTGCTTAACCCTTCCAAGAGATTTCAAACCCAGACCCTAGTAGCTTCAAGAGTTACCTGTCTGTTCGTGGAAACTTTTGTTGTACAATCTGGAATAAGCCTGATTTTACTTTGAAAGGCTATTGTGAACTAGGATATAAACAAGACTCGTCAGGGAATTTTAGATGTGAAAGAAAAGCTGAGAAATTTGGCTCCAAAAATGGGACAGACTGAAACAATTCTTACCAAAAGAATATGAGACATTAAAGGAAATTGATTTAGAAGAAGACAACTAGTACCATTTTGAAAAGCTACATATGAAACACAAGGCGTGCAGTTCTTGTTATAACGATTGAGTGTGCTGCTGTAACGTGAAAACATGTGCCAGGCTGATAAGGATTTCCTTGGATTTTAAACTAATGGTGACACTCTTATACTGAGTTGCATGTGAAAGAGATTTTCTCCTTTAAAAATTGTATCAGAACCAGTGGCAGAAATAGACCAACCAGAGAGCATTTGGAGTTTCATGCTCAGGAAGAACATAATATTGTACATTTTGAAACTTCTCCTATGATTAAGGTGTTATGACAAAAGAGAAAAACCTTAAAACCTTAAGGAAGTTAGCAATTTAGTATACCTTCTATTTACTAAAGAGAAATTTTGGTAAACTAATTTATAGTATGCAACCATGGTAGCTAAGTAAATGAAGTACCACATCTGGGTTTCCCATGACTGGATTGCCTTGTTAAAAAAAACAAACAAAAACAAAACAGGCACAGTCCTGATTGGTGTGATTGGTGTGGTTTAGTTGGTTGGGCATCCTCCCGCAAACCAAAAGGTGGCCAGTTCCATTCCCGGTCAGGTCACGTGCCTGGGTTGCAGACCCAGTCCCCTACTGGAGTGTGTGCAAGAGGCAGCCAGTCAGTATTTCTCTCTCACATCCTTGTTTCTCCTTCCCTTCCCCTCTCTCTAAAAATAAATAAATAAATAATTCTAAAAAACAACCCCCCCCCAAAAAAAAAAACAAAAAGGAAAAACAAAACTCAGGCACAGATAATTCATTTAAGAATGCTTTTCTTGGTCAGTTAATTTACTGGTGCCTTCAAATGATTAATAATGAGAGGCTGTACGGATGGGGAGGCCATTCAGTTCATCCAAATCAAGGATGAAACTCAGATGCCCGTGGGAGCTAGGTAGAATAGCAATTTGTGAAGTATACAGAGGAAAGAATGGTAGGGACTGTAACAAATGAAGGAGAGAATACACTGAATAAAGGAGCAGCCATCACTCATTTCCAACCAATTGCTACCATGTAGGAATGGAAGTCCAGGGGTGGCAGATATGATTATTCTAAAAAACTTAGAAACCCAGCTCTTCATGTACAGATTTTTATGTGAAATATCCTGAATTATCAATGTTGGCAGCCAGTTATTTTATTTGTAATAATTTATTACAGAGGCAGTACACATGTATAAAAATAGAAAATATCAAATGAGACAACTGTATTAGTATAATCAATAAAATATACAAAAAAGAAAAAAAAGAAAATATAGACTAACAATAATAAAATATTTTCACCAGAGATTACCTTAGTGCATATCCTTTCAGATCTTTTTTTCATAAATACATAGACAATTTGAAACCAAAATATGATTACCCTGTATATATGGTTTTGGAACTAGCATTTGTTAATGATTTTGACCTTTCTTTTTATAAATATATTTTATTGATTATGCTATTACAGCTGTCCCAATTTTTCCCCTTTGCCGCCCTCCACCCAGCACCCCCCACTCCCTCAGGCAATCCTCACACCATTGTTCACGTCCATGGGTCACGCGTGTAACTTCTTCGGCTACTCCATTTCCTATACTGTACTTTACAACCCCATGGCTATTCTGCAACTACCAATTTGTACATCTTAATCCCCTCACCTCTTCACTCATTCCCCTGCACCCCCCTCCCATCTGGCAACCATTGAAACACTCTTTGTATCCATGGTTCTGTCTCTGTTCTTCTTGGGTTGATGGAGTCTCAGATATGGCACCTGCCTGCCAGATCTGTGGCTCTGCCTGCCTTTGTCTGGGAGAAAGCTGTCCCCCAGCTCTTGCCTTGATGCCAGACACTTCCATTCCTCCCTGTGTGCCACTGGTGACTTCCAAGCTGCTATCTTGGTGCTAGAGCTCAGACAGAGTGAGTCTGAGTAACTTCGTGTGTGGGTTCTTTAAGAGGAACTGTTTCGGACTCCCGAAGTTTCTTCCACTGACTCAATCCCTGATGGTTTTTGCAGCCGGAATTTATGAGGACTTATCTTCCTAGCACTGGTACCCTGGGCCGGGGGTGCTGGTGTGGGGCTGGGACTCCTCGCTCCCAAGATAGCCCTCCTGAATTTTTAACCACCGCACGTAGCCTGTTTCACGTCTCTGCCCCTCCTACCAGTCTGGATGGATGTGGTTTCTTTAATTCAGTAGTTGTCAGACTTCCATTCAACTGATTCCTACCACTTCTGAGTAATGGTTGTTCTATAATTTAGTTGTAATTTTGATGTAGTTGTGTGAGGAGGTGAGATATGTTTACCTATGCTGCCATCTTTACTAGAACTCTTGACCTTTCCATCTTAGTAAATTTGTACTTCATCTAATCCCATCAATGTTAAAAATTTTTCAATTGACCCCAATTATCTTTTATAGCTAGTTGTTTTAAACCAATATGAAATTCAGGACCATGGATTATGTTGTTATTATATACCTTAAGTATCTCTAATCTAGTAGTGTTGACTTAAAAAAAAATCATACTGACTTGCTGAAGAAAGCTGGCCAGGTGCCCTACAGAATGCCTCACCATCTGGATTTGTCTAGTTGCTTTCTCCTAGTGTCCTTTAGTTTGTTCTCTATCCCAAGTATTTCCTATAAACTGCAAGTTACACCTAATAATTCTTTTGCGGAGTGGGGAGTAGCTAGAATATATAGTAGGTTTGGGTTATGTATTTGCCTCACACCAGAATTGGTCTACTGGTTAGTAATACTAAGGCCCATTCCTGGAAACAAGAGATGACAGTCTGATCCCTCCAACACATTACGTTTCTGGCATCAAGACTAATAGTGTTACTTGGCACTATTGAATGTTTAGTTGTCTACCAGCCATTTCACCTATGGTTTTAACAGCAATTAATAATCTTTGCCAGATCAATAATTTTGTTAAGTTCACAAAATGCTGTTTGTCAACTTCTATCATTCTTTCTATATTTATTAGCTGGCATTTCCCCCTCACCTAGGGTTCAAATTAATTTTGTAAAAAATAACTGCCAGTGGGCCAAACTCAATGCACTTGGGGGCAGGATTTAGCCTAAGAGCCTCCACTGTCTGATCTACAATCTAAGCCAGACAAAATTCTCACTCCTGTCATCTGTACCCTGCAGTACTAAGTCTTCTGTTTGTAACAATTACTTTGTACTTGTCGACATGTTGCTTGTAATTTTCCGAAGGCATTTTATGTATTTGTCTCCATGGCTAGACTGTGACCTTCTCAAAGGCAGGGACTCTCTTGAAATATATTTCCTTTGCTTCTCCTAATGTACTTTTAAATTTACTTTGGCTACTGCTAATTCTAATTAACAATGAAAAGCACTAATAAAAACTAAATGTTTTGATTATTGTTTCCTGTGTTCCCTGGCTTTCCCACTAAAACTTTCCCTAAGTATCTATCACAATGAAGTACTTAATCACATTTCCAGTTTACCTTTGCCGTGGGAATACCTGTGATGGAGTGGGAGGAAAGAGGGAAAATAAGTTCTTCATTGGTCTTCAAAAGTGTCATCACTCAGAGTTTCTATTTCTTCATTCAGTAAAATGAAGCAACTGGGTTATCTCCAAAATCACACCTGGCTTAGCTCTAAGTCATAGATACATACATAAGCAGTACCTTTTAGTGTATTCCTCCGAACCCATTGCTCCCTGCTTAGATAGCACCTTGGCTCCCTTCACAGTCAGCAGTATCCTTTCTGAGCTTAGGTGAAATAATACCCACAGGGACAGAATTTGCCTCTAATGACTCTCCTACCATTACAGTTAAGACTGGTCTAATCTACACATCCCAGTAAGTTTGCTCGTATTTCCAAGGTCAGACCTTAGTTGTTTACAACTAGAACCAAGCGTGGCTATTTCAAGAGCCCTATACAAACAATTGTCACAGCAGAGGCCCAGTCTTAGGTCTTCTTGCTGCAAGGGAGGAGAGGATGCAAAGGGCTGAGACTGGTTGGACCCTCGTCCTCGTTGTGGAGCCTCACCATTAGGGCTCTGAATGACCCCAGGCCAGCTCTGAGCTTTGGGTCTTTCTAAAAAACAAAATGAAATAAAAATGCTTTAGCTCACTTGTTTTTCCAAATGCTTTTATTTCAGTTCTATTAGTCTCCTTCCCCTTTTTATTCCCTTCTGTAAAGGTACAATCTCAAGGACCTCATCCAACTGGCTTTATGTGCCTGGAATTAGCTCTTTCCCTAGAAATAAGTCAGACAGAGAAAGACAAATACCATATGATTTCACTTATACATGGAATCTAAAGAACAAAATTAATGAACAAACAAAATAGAAGCAAACTGTCCTCTTCTTTGGCTGAGGACAGTCTCCAGCCTGATTATGAATGGAATCTTACCATTTCCTGGCTTTGAGAGCTCCAGGTAAGGAAAGGGGAAACAGATCTATCTCTAAGGAATAAGGCAGAGAGAGACCCACCACCAGCCTTAATTATTTTTTAAAGAACTTAAAAAAAAAAATCCTTACTTGAGGATATGCTTATTGATTTGAGAGCTCTGAGAGAGAGACAGAGACAGTGGGGAGAGGGGCAGAGATAGAGAGAGACAGGAGAGGAGAGAGGAGAGAGAGGAGAGAAACATCGATGTGAGAAACATCGATTGGTTGCCTCCCATACGCACCCCAACTGAGGATCCAACCTGCAACTTAGGTATGTGCCCTGACCAGTGCCCTGACCCGGGAGTCAGAGCCGCAATCTTTGGTGTACCAGACGATGCTTCAGTCAACTGAGCCACCCGGCCAGGGCCCAGCCTTTTTTTTTTTTTCTTTTTAAAAGATTTTATTTATTTTTAGAGGGCGAGAGAGGGAAACATCAATGTGCGGTTGCCTCTCGCGCGCCCCCTACTGGGGACTTGGCCGGTAACCCAGTCCAGCCTTATTTCTTGACAAACCACATTGAGGCGGGCAACAAACGGGACTAGCCAGAGCAAATAACCAAAGTCTTCTGTGAAAGTCTGACCCCTGTCCTGTGACTCCAGACAAAATGAATCCATAATTCTTCCATTTTCCCTCCTACCCCACCTCAGGTCTAGAGGCTGTTGATGAAAATCAGGTGGCGAGTTGCCAAATGTGATCCACCTGTTGCTATATCCTCCTTGGCAGCACCCTATGAATCTTTCACTACTAACTGTAAATATTAAATTTACTATTAAGGATGAGCAATCTCCTAGTGAGTAAGAAGACCCCGTCAGTGATGTGGGGTGGCTGGGGCTGCAATTCTGCCATGGTCTGCCTTCCCTGGGCCTGCTTATCCTCATCAGATGTTAGCACTGTTTTTCCTCAGGAAAGAAGGCAGCCAGACGGTGGCAAGAACAGTCTTGGTGAGCACAGACCAAGAAAAGAATCAGCCAGTCAGCAGCAGGTGGAGGTCAAAATCAGAGTAAGAAACAAAGGGTCAGAATGACAGAGTAGGCAAGACTCGAAGGGTAAAGAAAATACAGAAGGGATGGATATAAAGCTACACATCCTTTTCTGGATCTCCCAGGCCTGGAGCACACTACTGAGAAAACTTCCCAGTCACAGTCTTTGTATTCACTTATTTAATAACAGTTACAAGTAATTCCGGCTGTAGAACAAGTAGTCTAGTATCAGCACATTTATTCCTCCAAAGATGTGCATTTGTCCCTCTGGAATGAATCTGATCTCTTACTCTCACTCATATCCTCATTGAGGCCTCTTCCATGTAATTCCCAGATTGGCTGGCATAGTCATCTTAGAATAACCCCTAAATGTGTATTTTTTTTTATCTTAAAAGAGAAGCATTGATTTTGTCATTCCACTTATTTATGCATTCAATACCCACGACCTTGGTGTATCAAGATGATGCTCTAACCAACTGAGTCACCGAGCCAGGGCTTAAATGTGGAATCTCTATTCTCAGGAGTCGTTATTTCCACTATGACATTCTAAGTGACAGAGAATGAAGACTAAGGATCCAAGATTAATTATCAGATTAATTTGCCTAAAGCCAATTTACCTAGAGACAATTAGTCTAAAATAAATATTTATCAAATCTGCAGCATTTTCAAAAGGATTTAGCAGATTCACCCTTTCGCTTTCTATTGCTATTGTCTGTATAACCTCGAATTGTTAGTCAACTGAATATGCCACATGATTGTTCATTTGTTTAGAATATATTGGCATTTTAACAGCATGGATATAGAAGTTAGACCAACGCATAAAATCATATTGAGCTTTGTTACATTTTCCAAGGCATCTAATTTGTAAAGGAATATTGGATTAAGAAACACAAAAAGTAATACACAAAATGTCTGTACCAATTATATTTATTGCTAGAAAGTTTAAGCTTTTTAAAAAAGTGTTTTGAAAAGTAGATAACATAGAGACAAATACCCATAAAGGTAGGAGGAAGCAATCTCATCATTTACATATTGCTGCAAATTTGATAAATTGATGTTACTGATAATTCAGTACTCTTGTATGAAGAGATATAAATCCTTGAAAAATTGAAAGCATGACAAAAAAGAACAGAACACCTAAAAGGCTAAAGAAAAATAAAAAACCCAAAAGGGATCTGAACTTTTGGCAAAAGTGGTTGGAACTTTAAACACACAGGTTTTCAATGAACTAATTTTAAGAGATCTAGCTTTAGGTGAACCAATTTCAGCCAAACTGACCAGACCCAAGTCAAAGTGTTTTGCCCCTCTGGCTCCCCAGAACCTCAGAGTTTGGGAGCTGCAGTAGATGTAATCCTGGATCCTGCTGAAAGGCGGCAGCTCCGGAGCAGTGAGCTACTGCTAGGCAACCAAGTGTTAAGAGTGACCTGAGAAGAAGGGAAGTGAGTAGCTGTGTGTGGGAACATACCCATGGGTGCATATACTACGGGGGAGGGCTCAGTGCACTTACACCTGGGGAGCGTGGGTAGCCTGAGGCTTCCTAAACATCTCCCCCAGCAACCTCACACCCAGAGACCCACTCATTACCTCCTCCCCCAAGCTGAGAAGAGGAACCAAGAACAGGCACCCCAGGCCCACGTGAGTCCCTGAGAAACATGCAATACAGGCAGCAGGCCCACCTGGAGCTGGTCTCCATTCCCAACAGAGCGGTGAGCATCTTAGTCCTCAGAGAGAAGGTGGCCAAGAAATAACTCATTAACAAGGTCCACCTCTTCATCTAGATACAGAAATAAGATACTGTGGTGTGGTAAGAACCTGGCCAACCCCGTATCTGACCCCATGTGTGGGGCAAAAAACAGTCAGGAGCTCCCATGATGTCCTCTCTTTCTATAATCCAGAACCGGAACGTTGCTTCATTTATGCACAGACATATACTGGAGATCAGACTAGAATCAGACCTTTAGAGTCTATTGGAACCTGCCTGTGTGTGCCTAAGCATATGGTACAGCATAGGTTGCACATGTGGAAAGAAGGTCAGTCACCCCCACCATGGTAACTGGAATGTTCCTCCTCCACAATCCATTTGGAATGTCATGATCTTTGGGTCTCTGGCCCTTGGGGCCCTCCCCAAAGGATTCTTCTGCCAGGTCTGCAAAGTACATCTTTTGCCTCACATGGCCTCAGAGGGGCCCACTGGCCAGAGGAATTTGTCAACGGTGGTGACGGCAGCAGCAGTGACTACAGCTCAGATATAGTTGGCAGGGAGCTGTCGAGCATTGAGCCGCTGCATGTGACAGCTGTGGCAGAGCAAGTGCCCGTCCAGAGGGAAGCAGCAGCAGCCTTCCTCATCACTCAGCTGCATCCGGCAGTCCTAGGGAAAGAGGACAGCTAGTTGACCTCAGCCCAAGCACCTTGGACATCTTGGAAGTCTGCCATGCTCAACACCAGACTTCTAATTACTGGAAGAAAAAGAGTAGGTAGAAACGGACAGACTCCCTGAAGAGAAACCAGAGAAAATACCTCAGCTGGACACCAGGTGTCGCTGCTATAGCAGAAATAATGAGACAGGCTCCATTTCCAGGGGATACCAGGAGGCCCTATAGTTTTAGGAGTCTTGACTCTGGGGAAGCCAGATTCAGAAAGGACTAAAAACTAGGACAAGAGAGACTGGCTGAAGGATGAGAAAGAGACTGGAGACAGGTTA
Organism: Mormoops blainvillei; assembly: GCA_004026545.1. Taxonomy (NCBI): domain Eukaryota; kingdom Metazoa; phylum Chordata; class Mammalia; order Chiroptera; family Mormoopidae; genus Mormoops; species Mormoops blainvillei. The sequence continues at coordinate 1,564 of PVJD01002724.1, read as the reverse complement.
GAGCACCTTCCTAGTGTTCCATGCTCTATATTCTCCTATATTCAAGTTCCAGGACTTGACTCTTCCCTGGGCCCCAAACCAATTCTCCTCCAGGAGCCCTGGCCCCCAACACTCACCTCACAGTGGTAGCACTCAAAGTGATAATCTCGGTCCATGGATATCACCCTCACAATGTCCTCACAGCCCTGAAATAATGCAGAGCCCCACGGGGATGAGAGTAGTACAACAAGCCCAACTCCACCCTCCCCTGTACAGGCCCCCTCCCACCCCAATTGGAAGACCATAAAAGGCTTCCAGAGCCTCTGCAATTATCTGTAGCTTTCAGACAGCATTTTCAAATACTACTGGAACTTCCCCTTCCCTTTCCTTGGCTTCAGGGGCTTCGCCTTACCTATGTCTCCCAGCTGTAGGGGAAATAAAAGGAAGGGAAGGGGGTAGGCTAAGCCAGGGACAAGGAGATCCAATGGGGTCTGGTTCCTCATTGGCTTTGGCTAGGAACACCCTTAACACACACAGCATAAATCATTTCTAGCCCCTTCCTACCAGCACTGAGGATGCTTCCCACCTTTTTCCAGTCCCTACATCTGAGATGTGGTGACCTTGACCTCAAAGAAAGTCTCTTCCCTTGGACTGGGAGAGAAGAGACAGAGCCTGGGCCCAGTGAGGCTGTCAGACATGTCCAGGCACGGATGTTAGGGTCAGGGTGGTGACCCTGAGAGCAGAGTCACACGGGAATCTTCACAGAGTACATTCCTCAGCACCACTGTATCCCGTGGGAGGCCAGGCAGCATGTCCCCATCCCTTCCCCAGAGGCAGCAGCACTGGCCGCCCTGTAGGAGAACACAGACATACTGACCTCTGAGGGGAGGATGGGTTGGCCACAGGCTGCACATTTAGGAGCATAATTTCTGAAAGAGAGAGGGCAAAGATGAGCTGAGATTCAGAAATCCCTGAGCCCAGTTCCACACCATATCCCAAGGAGTAGACTCACTTGTGGTAGTCGGTGACACAGTACACCTGGTTGGAGAAGTCTACTGTGAAGGGGATGCCATCCAAGCACTTGTTGCACACGATGCATCGGAAGCAGCCTGGGTGATAGGACTTCCCCATTGCCTGTAGGATCTGGCTCGTGGAGTGGGAAGAGAATCCGTCTCCCTCTAGCCCCAGCTCTACAGCTACCCGTGATGTTCCCTGTTGCTCCCATGAAACTCACCCACCCCTTGCTATCCTCCCAGAACAATGCTGTGAAGCCTGAGGGAAGCAAGGTGTCCTAAAGTGGAGGCAGAAACCCTGAAAAAGGTTTTAGAGAGGATCCAGGCTAGCGGGTCTCAGCCCTGGCTGTGTAATAGTATCACCCAGGGAGCTTTTAAAGACCACCAAAGCCTGGATCCCACCCCAGAAGTAGTATCCAGGTGCATTCATTAGTCTCTGTTGATGACCCAGGCACTGGTATTTCTCTTTACTTCTTCTCAGGTGATCTGCTAGGCTGTCAGGGCTGAGAACCACTTGTCCAATTCAATCACTCTTTCTTACAGAAAAGAAAACTGAGTTCCAACTGATCCTA